>BPLR01002390.1:0-53272 GCA_021605095.1 Caerostris extrusa
ATCGCTTTTCGTTGTCTTTATTATGAATAAAATATATCATCTTTAGTTTTATGTATAATGTATTTTGTATATATAGGCAAACGTTTTTGAAATGATGTCAACAGATACTTTTCCTTCATACTATATAGAAATCATATTGTGCACTTTGATACTGTCATGAAATGCGCTCTGTGTCCACAGAAATGGAGAGATTTACGTTTGTTTTTCCACGGATTCGTCTCAGACGATAAAATATTATTATTGTCACAAACTCGTCGATCAAAACATAATCTTGAAAACATTTTAATTTTTGCCAAACGATTAAAATCTTACAAATCGTCTAGCAATATGAAATACAATTTTTAATTGTTCTTTTATTATTATATATACAGTTTTATATATTACTATTATTATACTATTTTTATAGTTTTATTTTAATATACTATTTATTATAATTTTCTATTCAGTAAATTTCATTTTTTTATTTTAAATTTAACCATTGTTTGGTAAATATTTCCGAAGAATTGAGATTCCGTTGAGTGTAACGTATTGATTAATTGTATTCCTAAAAATTTATTTTGTAATAGGATAGTTTATTTTTTTCTGATATGAAGCTAATAGAATAAACGTATATGTTTTAATGGAAATCTTTTTCATCGTTATTTTAAAGATGGGATTTTATTTGCTAACGAAATAATATTTTGCTTTCTATTTTAAATAGATGATAAAATAAAGAAAAAACAACAAAAAAATATATTTCCATGTTGGAATCCAGAAAAAACTTTAAAATGTATATATTTTTCAATCCAAGTTCCTTGGAAAATTTAATTTGTCGTTTAGGAATTGCATTTGTCATAAAAAGAAGTTCGAAGATAAAAGCAATTATAGTTATTATATTATTATAGTTATTGTTTTTAAGAAAAAAATGAGAACTAAAACGATGAACCTGGAATTATTTTAATGAAGGTATGATTTTTCTTGATGATTATTTTATGTAAGATAGTAAAAAAATCTAAAAACTACTGAAATTAGAATGATTAATCTGATAAAAAAAATATTTTTTTGTGCTTATATAATTTTGATTATATAGTTGATAACTATTGTAACAATTACAATGTTTTGAAATCATTATAATTTTACAATGAAATAATATTTAGTAGTATATAGAATAAATAGAATGATTATTTTGAAAGACTATGTCAGTAAATGCCTCTATTGCGTAATGGAATAATAAATTACAATTTTTCGTTTGTCTTGTATTATTGTTGAAAAAAAAATTGATAAAATAATCATAATTATACGCATGTTATGGCTTATTTTATAAAATTAACGATCAAACACTGTGCAGGGACAATCATTTTATTAAAATAAACTCTAAAAAGCGACTAATGATAAATGCTGTTACAATTCCAAAATAACAGAAACAATTTATTTTTAAACATTGATGATTCTAGGTGGCTTTCCTACAGGAACAGTAGATATGCAACGTACTATAACTTAGATGGCTTCTTGTTAAAAAGTAATTTGAAACAAGTAATATAAAAAAAAAAATTTAAAGTCAATTCTTACTTTTTTCATTCTATTGCAGAAAGTCCTTGCATAATCATTTTCATTCTTTTTTTTTTTTAAGTTAGAAAAAATTCTCTATCTCTCTTACACATACACACTTTCCATCTCTCTCACTAATTTATTCACATGTTTCATTTTCCATTTTGTTCTCTCTTGACTCAGACTAGAACCCACACTGAAAAAAAGCATCTGAAAAAATTTTCCAGCGATCTACACGCTTCGCCACTGACGGTATTTATTCCTAAATTTATATCCTACTCAATATCTTATATAAGGGAATTTTTTTTTTTTTCTCCCATATAAAACTAAAATTAATTAATATTTGAAAAATCTGTATTAACATCCAGTGTCATCCACTACAAGTTTAAAAAATGTTTGAACTTGAGTGGATGAATAAAAAGTATTTTATCAGAAAGATTGAAAATTTGAACAAGATATAAATATTTATAGGGAGAGTGTGAACTAATAGTAGGAATTGAAAAAAAAAAATATTTTCCTCTTTATTTGTTTTAATGTAACATTTTTAGCCTTCACTATCTTTAAAATTCGATAATATTATCGAATTCTTAAAAGATATTATTATACAAATAAAGCAATTAAAAATGATATTGTTTACAATAAAATAATTGAATATTTCACTCTATAATTAAAAAAATATATCAACTAAATAACATTTTCATACAATTGAACAAAAAAGCATGCAATTGATGAAGCTAGCATTTTCATTTGTAGGTTTATGTGTGTAATTAATTCTTTTTAACGTACATATGTAATTATAATCCAAACTAATAAATTAAAAAATATTTTTTGAAAAATGTTAGATAATTAATTTTAAATTATTTGATATTATTGAAATTACTTCATATAAATCTCAAATTTTCCTTGAATGACAGAAAAATATGAAATAATAATTAAAAATGGATTTTTTTGTTATTTTTAATTATTAAATAAATTTTATTAAATAAACATGCAGAATTAGTAGAACTATTTCAAGAATTCGCAGAATATTCATGGTATAACTAAAATATTATTGGGGATGATGTGAATTCATACGAAATAATGAATCAAAAATCTTAACCGAAATTTTTACATAGAAAAACCCTTCTAGATTTTATTTGGATGAAATTAAAGCATTACTATGGCCTTTCAAATAAAGAATTTCAAAATCCGAACGCAATTATAGCGATGATAAAAAAAAAAGGGCAAATAAGTTCAAAGAAATAATGCGGAAATACCGATATTTTGAGAAAAATAAATTATTTTACTAATAGAATATTGAAATATTTTGATTAGAAAAGTTGAAACATTACATTAGAAAAAAAATAATTAAATAACCAGCATCTATTAATTTTGCAGAACTGTTTTATATGATTGTGATACAAAACAAACTACTCTTAATATCTCATTTCGATAATTCATCATTAGTTTGGAATAACGTGATTTAATCAATCTATCTAATCAGTTATAAACAAAAAAATCGAACAATTGCAGTGAGAAACATAAAACAATGTTTGTCTGCACTCTTACAGAATAAAAATGGAATAAAAAGAGTACAATTTCCTACAAAATTGATAATGTTAATATTAATAATGAATTTATAGTAAGATGGAATTCAGAAAATTTTAAAAAACATTCCAAAGTAAATTGTTTAGGATCATTCATTGCAAATTACTTTATGATTTATTTTTACTAAAATTTATATTATTATAACTACTTTTTTTTTCCCTAAAACATCAAGTGAAATTGTAAAAATTTTTTGTTCTCTTTAACATTGGCTATTTTTACGATGCTTTAACGGCAGCCATTTTGTTACATTAAATACAAATTCAAGAACTTCATTAAAAAACTGTAGAATTCGTAATTTTTAATAAATTTATGAAATACCTATTGTGTTTGCCAGCTGCATTAGAAAGAAAAAAAAAAAAGAAAAGAAAAAAAATGAAATACCTATTTAGGAAAATAAATCTGTTTTTCTGTCATTCCGAAAACTCTATTTATATAAAACTGGTTTTACAAAACATGTTTTTAATTTTTAAAAATTGTAGCTATCACACATGTCTTGAAGTTTACAAAATCAATTTCATGTTTATTATTAATTTATTATTAATTTATCTATAAAATAAACATATTTTTAAATAAACATAATCACAATTTAGATGAAGTTTTGTTTATGTTCAATTATTTCTCATTAACTAAATACGAATAGCAATAAAAGCATTAACTATATAAACATAACATATATTCGTTTTAACTTTAATCTATACAACAACAAACATTTTTATAATATAAATACATTAATATCTAAAAAGTTATTATTTAAAATACTGTTGTATTTTTATAAAAATTTAACTTACAATTTTAGCTTTCTTTTTCAAACAAATTCAAAATTATAATTATTTAATTATAAAAATATAAAATTAAAAGATGTACTAAATGCATTCAGCCATTAAAATCGTCTTTTTTAAGAAATTCTGATATTAGGAATAAAATTCTTTCAGCGTTAAACTAACACGAAAGCAAACGATTTTGAAATCATTATTTTTATATCGATATTTTTCAATGGTTCTAGAGAAACAATATTTAATAAAAATTAATAATTTATTTAATCCCGAAATACGTTTATATAAATTATAAAAAATTTAACTTTAATGTTTAGTTTCATTTTTCAAACTAATTCAAAATTAATGTTATTTAACTATAAAAATACAGAGTTAAAAAAGATGTACTAAATGCATTTTGCTATTAATTTAATTTTCATTTAATAAATTCTGACAAGAATAAAATACTTTCGATAATAAATTACACATGAAAACAAACGATTTTTAAAATCTTTATTTTAAACGATTCTTAAGAAACAATATTAAGAAAGATTTAAAATCTAATTTAATCCCGAAATATGTTTACATAAATTACATAATTTAATAAAAATTTAACTTACATTCTAAATTTCCTTTTTCAAACTAATTCAAAATTATAGTTATTTAACTATAAAAATATAGAATTAAAAGATGTATTAAATGCATTCTACCATTTATATAATAATCATTTAATAAATTGTGATAATAGGAATAAAATACTCTCGGTATTAAACTAACAAGAAAGCAAACGATTTTTAAAATTGTTATTTTTATATCGATTTTATTTTTATCGCTATTTTTAAATGGTTCTAGAGAAACAATATTTGGAAAAATTTTTAAAATCTAATTTAATCGAAATAAGATTATATAAATTGCACAATTTAATAAAAATTTTGATAATAATTTCATTTTCAAACTCATTCAAAATTATAGTTATTTAACAATAAAAATATAGAATTAAAAGATGTACTAAATGCATTCTGCCATTAAAATAATCTTCATGTAATAAATTCTGATGGTAAAAAAATAATAATAATTTCGCATTAAACTAACATGAAAACAAACGATTTTTAAAATTGTTATTTTTATTTCGATTTTATTTTTATAGTTATTTTTTTTAAATGGTTCTAGAGAAACAATATTTAGAAAAAAAATTAAAATCTAATTTAATGCCGAAATAGGTTTATATAAATTAATAACAATTTTTAGCAATATATATATAATTGTTGTACGTACCTAAAAAGTATCCCAAGGAAGTAAAAGTTAAGTCTTGAACACAATACTCCAATAAAACAATATAATCCACTGAACACTGGCAGCTCAGCAAAATATCTTCGAAGCTAACGAATATTTCGTCATCACTCGAACATAAATAAAAGAATTCTATTTGGCCTTAACATTACACAAACACATGACACAATTTCTGTTGAGCTTGGCTGTCATAACAATTCTAAATTTCGTTAGATCATATGGAAATTGTAATAGAATTTTCATGCTGATAATAGAGCCATGAATAGATTCCGTATTTATTGTGACGTAATGTTTATGTAGAGAAAAGAGGTGGCGATTGAAAATTTTGTAACACTAACTTTCCAGCAGTTATCAGATATAGATAAAATAAAACAAGAAGGAAAGAATATATTTTATCTACAATTCATTCGATAACACAAACGTTTTGATGCTTTGTTGTATCTAAAATCTAAAACAGGGGTGGCCTTGAATATTTTCCGGCCCGTAAGATTTATCGTTCTTTTACAAAATATATATGTATTTAAAAAATACATTATGTCTGCATGCATGTATTCAAAAATTAACTGTCGAAATTATGAAAAATTAATTTTTTATTTTAAAAAATATTCTTGCGATTATATCACAGATATTGCCTGTTTTTATTTATGAGTCTACAGTTATGAGTTAAAAGTTAAAACAAATATGAGTTAAAAGAATAATGAAATTATATTCTGCGAACTCACGCTGCAAGTGCATCTTGGAACATCTAATATAATAGGTTCTACGTTTTACTTTAAGTGACCTCAGTGACCACCCCTAGATACGCACAGTTGATAGTTGATAGCAGAGCAAACCAGACTCTTAGTTCAAGTTGTTAGCGATTTTGGGTCAACTTACACCTGCGAATCGTTTTTTTTTTGGAAAATGAAATTGACCCAATACAAAAGACGCTCAAACATTATGGACGCTAACCTGCAACACCGATTACGATGTGCAAATACCCAAATTGAGATCGATTTGAAAAAGCTAAAAGAGTGGAGAAAAGAAATATCGCTGGTAAATTAAATATTTTTTAATGATTTCATTTTTTTTTTTATTTTATTTATATTCATATATTTTTTTTTTTATATTTCATTTTTAGTGTTATATATTTTTGTACAATGTGAGTTTAGTATCATTATTACTATATTATGGATGTTTATATGTAAGAATAATAGTAAACACAAAAATAAAAACTCATTATGTTTCAATTTTTCACTCCAAAAAAATGTCTAAAGCGGGTCTAAATCTAATATGGGGATATATAGTTTTGTATGCGGCCCGCAAAATCATTTGGGTTGGCCATCCTTTATATAAAACAAATGGGTTAGTAAAACGTGTTAGAAAAATTACTTTTTCAGGAATTTTTCAATAGCACACACATAAATTATTAAGAAAAGTTGAAAAAATATTGAACATTCCTTAGATTTTAAAAATTATCAAGATGAAAATAACTCAATGTAAACTAAACCATAACGAGTAGCTACCATTTCAATAATATTTAAAAATTCAAACAACCCGACTCGTGGCTCTGTGGGAGCGTGCGCCGCTGGTGAGCATTAAGGCGACGGCTTTGTAGTAGACAAGGAGACTCGATAGCATTTGGGATGTTCAACATCTTATCTCGTTAGTTGGACTACCTGGTAAGTTTGGTTTGGTTTAGTTTAGTTTAACTTAGTTTGTGGCTCAACTGTTATTTTGTACACACTTTTGGTTAATTAGACCGATACCTACAGTTTAACGTGGATTCCGAACCAGTAAGAAACATTCATACCACAGCCAGGATTCTAACCAGAAGGCTGTAGTACCAAAATCCAGAGCGCCTGCGATGGGCCATCATGCCGCAATTATCTGGTGGGAGTTTTCTCGTTTTACTCCCATACGAGATATTTCACTCGAAAAGTCCTCCCAGAAGGCATTGCCCTTCTTCAGCCTCGCGGTTTGGTTTCTCGCTCTACGGTCATTTTTGCACATTTTGGGCTAATTCGACCAGGACTTACAGTTTAACGTGGTCAGCGTTACGGAGACAAGTCAGACTTCCACCTACGGACGCTCCATCACAACAGAAGCTGCCCCCCTCCCTTCCATGACACCACAAGAGTTCTTGGACTTGGTCAAGATGTTACTGTCTACCAAGTGGGATAAGAAAGAAAACAAAATTATAACGAAAACTAAATACGTTGCTGTCCATTTCATTCATTTAAGTAAATATTTTTACCAAATTCTAAAATTTAACGAAAAATTTCGAATTCTGTTATAAAAAGTAGCTTGTATTTTCACCAATTATTCTGTGACACATAAATGAAGAACAAATAAGTAAGCGTAAGCATAATGACTCAGCGTGATTATTATTTAATTCCTGAATTAAATACTAATCGCGTTTACTCATCATGCTTACGCTTACTTAAGGTAAAGATTTACTCTACCTTGATTGATGTCAATTAAAACTGATGAAATGTTAGCAATTCTTGGCTTTAAACACACATTTTAGAATGAAAATCAGACATATTCCGATGCATTTTATTTATTCAAATCGCTGATTTTATTTATTTAAAATTAAAAAAATTAACAGAATTTTCTGCAATTAAAAGTAAGGATTATTTACACTTCACAATAATAATGAGCTAAAAAAAAATCTGCTGAAAACAAACAATTAAGATTGATAATAGGTAAAAAGAAATTGGTATTTAATTTAGATCATGGAAAACGCCTTGATTGATGAGAATCGGGCTGTCGTGGTGTGAATGGCTTGATTGAAGACAACAGGATATGTTTACAGTGCGGAGTGATTACGTAACTCGATCATCAAATTATTCGTAAATTGTTTGGAACAACTGAAGATGATCTCATCAATTCTTTCTTCCAAAACAAGGAATGAAGTCAGATTTCACACAACAAACTCAAGTTTAAATGCCACGCATGATGTAATAATTTAATATTTTCAGTTGTATTAGTTAAATAATGCTTCACAGTAATATATATATATATAAATATATTTCTTTAAAATTTGCTAATTTTTTTAATGGATTTTTTCCCCCTCTAAGCTAGATGATTTGATTTTTTTTTTCAACCAAAGTATAAGGTGAAATCATAAGATCTCAGAGTGCAGCATAAGAGATCTGTTGCACATTACACCAATTAGGAAGGGCTAATGGCCTAAGTGATGAGATTCAGAGATAACTACACTGCATTGTGTCTCGACTATAGACCTATAACGCCTTCAAGAAGAGGGCTACTTTCAGGTTCATGGGAAAGCTTTAATTTTTATTTACAAGCATTATTATATATACAGAACTCTGAGTTAATACAATTTATTATTTACAAAATAAATGAAAATTAAAGATTTAAATTCGATTCACAAGCGCAGTTCACTCCAAGGACAGCGACTTTCAGAGTTCTCGAGTCCACGACGAATTTTAAACACGTGGTCCGCGGCAGGCCTTAATTATCACATGGCGTGATACGCGAAACCACAAGGAGTTCACTAGTTCACTTTGACAACAGAGAATAGTTCTTGTCGACTCGTCGCAGAATTTTTCTTTCTCTCCTTCTCCAAAAACCTCCCTTTAAGAAAGTCTGTCAAGAGGGACTGGGGGAGGGGGGCTCTCAGCTTCCCTCACTTCTCTGTCGAGTTGGCACTTCCTCAACCCATGGTCTATCACCAATCACGATGGAACAACAATTCATGACGTAGCTAATTTCATGAGTATTTTGAAATCAAAGTGCATTGTAAGGAAAATACAATAGCGTCAACGTATCTATTCGTGCACATTATTTAATAAGATTGAATGTTACTTGCTGAATCATTAAAAAAAAAAATCGTCCAATTTTTTTTCCCTATAACACTCGCGTTTCCACCCCAACAGTCTTTAATTTAATGAATTTTTTTTTTAAATTATATATACTCGAGAAAGTATTAGATATAAATGGCTATCTTTTTTTTTTTAATTTTCTTAATATTAGTTTGTTCTGTACATCATAATTAATTCTACATTTTTGTTATTTTTCATCTCTGAACTTATAAACAATTTTTAAAATATTAAACCACAACTACAATCATTATAATACCAGATAGTCGTGAGTTAGGCATGAAACAATTTGTTTTATGATTACATTTACATTATTTAATGAAAGATTTTATTTTAAGTATATATATATATATTTGCCATAATATAATTGAAAGAACGGTATTCTCTCATTGAAAATAATATTTTTATAAACAATTTTATATTTTAACAATTATTATTATTTTAATGATTATTATTTTAACAATTATATATAAAACTATTTTATATTTTTCTATATAGAGTTTTAGAATTTCATACGGGCAATCACCAGACAATGTATATAAAACTTGGCTGGTAAGAAAAAAGGTTTAAAGAAATTCAAAAATTAGATCATTCTGATGGAATATTTCTTCATTTATCATTGAAAATTAAAACAATTAAAAATCAAAAATAGATACAAATAAAAGTTCAAAAACAACACAATTTATTAATTTTTAAAATAAGTGTATTTAATCTTAAATGTAATTGAAGATGTAAATATTAATATAGAAACAACAAACATTTTCAGTAACTGAAGATCACGTAGAACAGGTGCGAAACACAACGGAAAACAGGTGCCTTTCCCAAACGTATTGTCCGTTTAATTTGAATAATAAACACTAGCACTTACAACAAAAAGCATAGCAAGTTTAACTACACAATTGGCAACTGGTCTTTAGAGAAAAAAAAATCTCTTTTATCCATTTGACCTTGACCGGATAAGAAACGCAATAGCATTTCGTTTACACCGTTAATTATCTGTGGTTACTTTATTTTGTTTTAGTTATCTATTTTTTTTTTTTTTTTTTTTTTTTTTTTTGTATTTATTTATTTGTTTACTTATTTATTTTTCTGTTAAAGGAAGCTATTCGAAAAGAAACGCTTAGATTCACTATAGACAACCAGTTTTTATTGGATGGTATTTTAAACAGTTGATCGTTAGTTAATTTTCCGTTCTAACACTGATCAATTACAGAATTGTGTAATGATGCAATGGCTAGATCATTTGCAAGTCATTTATTTTAATTAAACTTCGCAATGAAATACTCGTTAGTTGCGCATTTGGCTTGTTTTTTACTTCCTCAGTTGTATTTTGAAATATTCCTGATAGTTATAATGCATTACAAATCAGCCAAAATGGCAATTTACTTTAAGAAAATTTATTTTTCCCAATATTTAAAATTAATCTGATTTCATGTAAATTATTTTGCAAATGCATACATCGTTGTATAAAAGTTCATTGTTCTAAAGCAATGTTTCCTTATTTGTCTTTTCACCACTTTTCCAAAAAAAAAAAAAAAAAAAAAAAAAATACTCAGCACTCCCTGGAGATCTTTTTTTTTTTTATCCCACTTGGTAGACAGCAACATTTAGAACAAGCCCAAGGACCCGTGTGATTTTACTGGTTTGATTTATCGCTCTACGGTCATTTTGTGCACACTTTGAGCTAACTAGACCGAGACTTACGGTTTAACGTGAATTTCGAACCACTCACAAGCATTCATACCACCGAAGCTAGGATGGATTCGATTCTGCCATGGATTCGAACCTGAAGCCTGTGATACCAGAGGCCAGAGCGCGAGCCAATTAGCCATCAGACTGCTCATGTGGTTTCATGGAAGGAGGAAGGGTGGATATCTTATGTTGTGATAGAACACCTATATGTAAAAGTCTGACTTGACTCCGTGTCGCTGATGAAGGACACTGCATTCCGAGTGGATTTTTAGGGTGAACTACCCCGCATTTCCATATCGTATGGGAGAAAACAAGGAACTCCCACTAGGTAGTCCCACTTATGAGTGCCAGATGCTGAACATCACAAATGTCATCGGGTCTCCTCGTTTTTCACAACAGTGTCTACAACAAAGCCACTAGCGGATTGAATCTCGCCCTAATTCTCTTCAGCGGCGCTTGTTGCCACTGAGCCACGAGTCGGGTCCCCTGAAAATCTACATTCTTTAAGAGGTCAAATTCGATTTTTGCGGTATAAAATTTTTGTTATTTCATCGATTTATATATCTAGTTACATCAAGATGTAACTAGATATATAAATCCCTAAAAATAAAATAAAATAAAGATGTTGTAACTAAGTCACCGTGAAGTTTGAAATTATTTATTAAAATCATCAATAAGTAACATTAACATTACACACAGAAAATTAATAAGAAAATAAAAATTTCGAATAACTTTAAAAACTATCCCAATGAGAGGAGTGGAACCTGACGCACTGCTAACAATGAATTAATCCTCGGATTTATTTTTGTCATTAGTATTCTTAAATCATCGCGATTTTCTATTTGCATTTTTTCTAAAGACACGTTCCTCTAAATATGCAGAAGGTAATCCAGTTAAAAACTTTTGTATTACAATAAATCCAAAAGCAGATATTAAAAACAGCCAATTATTCTTGGATTAAGAATAACTGTCTCTGCTTTTGCAGCCATAATTGTTGGTTAATCGTCTTGAATCATCAACAAATAGTGTTTCAAAATTTTATCTTCTTTAAATTTTTACAACCCACTTATTTTTATTAAACGCCTTCAAAATGCAAGAGAGGCTACTATCACCCCATCCCCTCCTCAATCGTTCCACTGCTCGCCCCTAATATATAATAATATTTCTTAAACTACTATTATGGGAAAACCTGTTGTACATTATCATGTGCAGATATTCTAAGTAGGATTTTTTTTTTTATTACTTTTTTTGTAGGTAAAATAAGCAACAGAATTTTTTTTTTTTTGACAATTCTTAATTTAAAAACATGAAAAAATAATATACTTAAAAATAAATGAGTTGATAATGAAGCAATGTATTAATCAGGGTTAAGAAAAAGAAAATCGATTTGAGTTTCTCAAAAGGTTCTAATTCATTTAATCTGGTAGGATACCCTGAGAAAATGTTCGTAGATCTTTAAATACAATATACTTAAAATAAATGAGTTGATAATGAAACAACATACTAATCAGTATTAAGAAGGAAAAAACGACTTGAGATACCTTGCGTAGAAAGTTCTAATTCAATAAATCTGCGAAAAGTAAGATACTTTCGCATGGAAATATTAAATTAGATGAAGCAACAAACTAAGCGAGAAGTCGCAATAAATGAGCTTTTTGCAGAAATATTCCAGCTTCAGCTGAGAAGAGAATCGTAGTGTCGTGTTTTGCAAATGATACACGTGATAACGCTGATGTGACGATTTACGACTAACGCCAATTCTCGTTTAATCATAGTGATTTTGTAATATTTTCTAATATTAATTTCAATTATTTTGTTGTCGCAGTAAGACATTTATGCACATACTAAAATCACGTACCTATAAATATAAAGAAGGAAATCTAATTAAAAACTTTTGAATTAGAATAAAAGCAAAAGCAGATAGTTATTCTGGAATAAGAATAACTGTATCAGCTTTTGCAGCCATAATTGTCAGTAGCCGTCTTTGAATCATCAACAAATAATATTTCTAAATTTTCTTATCTTTTTAAATTTTTCTAAGATGCCCATCTTATTTTTATTATTAAACGCCTTGAAAATGCACATAGATGGGTCTACTAATTTTTCACCCCAACCTTCAAAAGACCCAATCGTTCCACTGCCCTATAAGTATGCAGTTATAGCATTTTTAGTAAAGTACTGCATTTTAGTGTTCATCAAAGTCCAATCATGACGCAGATACTCCGGTCTAAATATGGAGCCATGTTTCATCCCCCACTCGACATTCGGGTTTATTACGATTGAACAGCTCCGAACAGTAAAATAAGTTGTTTTATAGCAATTCTTGGCGGCACCCACTTTGATATTTAGCAAATATTTTCACTTAACGTTCCTTTGATATTTTTCTCAGCTATCTCAATCAACTTCACTGGCAGAAATTATTTTTGTGGACTTTTTTGATGTTTTCGTCGGTAACAGCTTCTTTTGGGGCGTCCACTGCGTACATCGTCCTTAGTGCTCATTTCGCCTCGTTTAAATTTGCAAATTACCTCAAAGGGCGAATAACTTGATGCCTTAAGCTTCAATACGTATTTTTTTCGCGGAAAAACAATGCCAAAAATTCCTTTTTATCCATTTCTTCAGCGCAAAAATTGCTAAAAACGATCCTATTAACTCACCGGGATTTATACGGTTTAAAGCGGATAACTAAAAATCATATGGAACCACTACAGTAGCGCCATCCATGGTCAGCCGGTATTCGAACCCGATACCTTTTTTTTACCGAACGCCAGATTTTGTAGATAACATAAGCAATAGCAAATTCAGGTATTTAGCAGTTCTTAATTTAAATGCATGAAAAATAAAATAAATGAGCTGATAATGAAGCAGCATACTATTCATACTAATATTAAGAAAAAAAAAAGCACAACATACTAATCAATTAAGAAAAAAAAAAAAACCTTGAGCTTCGCAGAAAGTTTTAATTCAATTAATATGGTAAGATACGCTGCACAAATATTCGTAGATCTCTGCGAGAAGTCGATAATCAGCTTTTGCAATTAACTCCAGGTGCAACGGAGAAGAGAATCGACGTCATCTTTTTGCAAATGATACACGTGATAACGCTTTTGCAATAACTCCAACTTCAACGGAGAATAATCGTCGCCGTATTTTGCAAATGACATACGTGATAACGACATAGATTTACGACTAACCCCAATTCTCGTTTAATTTTAGTGACTTTGTAATCTATTCTAATATTAATTTCTAATGAGAAACAAGTTTCTTTATATAACCTTAATTTTTTTTTCTTTCTTTTCTATCTTTTTACGTGTACAATTTAATAATAAGATATTGAAAATATTTCCAGAAAAAAATCCAAATATTAAAAATTAATCTGTTTTTAATTTATAATAAATTACTTCCGAATCAAAATTTTGATACCACTATATAATTTTAAATTCACTTTTAACTTTGGTTTAATTTTGCTTAATCTACAGTAATGTTTTTCTCTTCTACAATATATATTTTGTCATGAAATATTCTGATTTTTTTGCGACGAAATCAATAAGTTTCGCAAGGGTGACGACGAATTGAATCGATAATCTGTTAGATGTCACGCCATTTTCACACGGTCCAGCGAATACATTAACAGATCGTCAATGTATAGGATATTCAACGACATTCAAGATTAACGTATCTTTATACTACGGATATTAAAAAAATATATTCTTTGTTAGAAATAATATATTCTTTGATGTGAATTAATAACATCAGAATATGGGATACATGGCATTGATTTTATGAAGCAAAACAATTATATGAAACAAATTATATGAAACAAAATTGTACCAATTGTATTGCTAGTGAGAAATTATAAGAATAAAACATTTCTTTTGTGAATATATTTTTTTTTCAAGGTCGAGCATTTCATCAAAGGTCACGTGGTACTGTTCTGAACGGTCAAAGGTCATATGACAGATTTGGAACAGATTCAGCGTTACCAAGGGAATTCTGCTATACTGAAAACCACAAAAGAAAAACAAAAAGAAGATGTGCCTTTCTAAAAGTCATTCTAAGAATAACTGGTTCAGATTTGTATCCCACCCACACGGTTAGCTCAATGACTGACAGGTGTAGTGCCAAAAAAGACATCAGTTAACCTTTTTTTTTTTTTGATAAATGGTGACCGAGCGACTAGCATTCTGGCACTTGGTGCCACAGGTTTCGTGCTCGAGTCCCGCCGGTACCATGGATGTTTGTAGTGGTTCGAATTCAATTTAAACAGTAGGTCCCGGTCTAATATGACTAGTACTACTAATACACCACACCACATCACTGTGCCTAGAGCTGAGTTGCCCCTATACAGTTTGGGAATTATGTGGGTAAGAAGTCTGCATGGGCTCCGTGAAGCTTTTACACCCAAATTAGCGACCTGGTGACCAAGTGGCTAGCGCTCTGGTCTTTGGTATCCCAGGCTTCAGGTTCGAATCCTGGCGGTGCCACGGATGTTTGTGAGTGGTTCTGAATCCACGTTAAACTGTAGATCGCAGTCTGTTTAGCCCAAAAGAGTGCATAAGATGACCGTAGAGCGACAAACCAAACTTACACCAAATTAGATGGGGAAAATCGGAACTATTTTTTAACTTTTTTTTTGATGCTATACCGTTTCCCCCTTCTACAAGTATCTGCAGTTCAAATTTGAATTCATTGTGACGAGTGATTCTTTTTTTACAGCATTTTGAAAGTAGGACTTTATTTATAATCACTCTGTATATTGAGAAAAAAATTGAAAATTTTTACATTAACTTTAAAAACAAATTTTGACTAAATGAAAACTGATTTTTGCTAAAAATTACGTACCCGTACTTTGACAAACATAATTTTCTATTTTTATGCAATTTAATTTTAGTGTTTTATTGATAGCTCAACTCTTCATTGCCCCACACCCTCCCCTTAAAAATAGGAAAATATTTTTTAGATCTATATGATTTTTATATACGGTTTTAACAATTTTAATTTTAACGATTTATACGGTTTTAATTTTTTACTTTTTAACTATATACTTTTAAAATAGGCTCAATTCCAATGAAATAAATAAAGCCCTAAACATTCCAGACTAAGGAGGTTAAACACATATTAATTATGCCTGAAGACATCAATCAACTATTAAGTCATTGGTTCAAAGAAACGTCATTTGAATGCTTTAATAAATGATCTTAAACAAAACTAGGCCATACAAATAGTAATTCATCACCTAACTATATTGTAAAAACAAAACGCAACATTACATAACTTTTTTTCTTTCTTTCTTTTCTTTGTCCCGTGATAAATTTTTCAAATTTTTAATGTGGTAGAGAGAAAGCTTCCATAAATACGAGGAAAAAAAAATTTGGCCTCGTCTGATAACGATTAGACGTTCTTTTTAAGATAATATAATAATTTAACTTCTTGCTTAAAAAAAAAATATTTTGTTTAAATTATTTATTTTTCTTTCATAAATAATTTAACATTTTCTGCCGTTCTTTTTTTTAGAAAATTTAATAACATTTTAATTTTCTATAAAAAAATTATAAATGTTTAAAATTTTTTGATAAATTTAAAAATAAAATTTTATAAATTCAAGACCCAAGATGTCTTTTTTACAATGCTTTAAGACATTGGTAGAAATGTAGATTTATAAAAGAAATTAAATTTTTTTTTCACGTAAGATTAAGATTTTAATGATATTATTATTATTATTATTATTATTACGTAAGATCGATAAGAAGGTAGGGGACACTGAGTAATTCATTTTCCGAAACCCTCTTATAGATGAAGCTTTATTGATTATGATAAAAAATACATTTAGTTTCTTGTGATAATTTTTTATAACAAATGAGTCGCTAGTTTTAGACAATTTTTGCAGATTTTTTTTTTTTTCTTTTCAAATTACAGAAGTCAGCATCAACCAAAAAAATTATGAAGCTATGTTTTTAATCTATCAAACTATAATTACATGTAGAAAATATAATGCACCTTTACACAACGTAACGTTAAGGAATTTCTTGAAATAGAAAAGTAATCTTTTTGTACTGATATTGCATTTTCTCAACAATTCTCTTTTTGCAATAATTATTTATTCATTTTGTAAAAATAAATATTTTTTCTATTTTTCATTTCCTTAATTCCATTGATTAAATTCTAATAAATGCAAAAATTAAATGTTTACATATCGTTGTTATTATTATTTACAAAAATTATTATTTAATCATTATTATTTACATGCCGTTGTTATTATTATTTACATATCGTTGTTATAGTTATTTATACATATTACTCTCAGTTGCACATCGAGGTAAGAAATCCACCACAAGTCCCATACAATAGAGAGAGAGAGAGTGATATAACTGAAAATCTATATTTTTTACATCAATCTATTTTAAAAGATATAATCATATACAATATATTAATCCCGATAGTTGGATTTATTCATTTTTAACAATTTAAAATTGAAATAGCATAAAAATTTAAAATAGACGAGACAAACAACGTTTTTTTTTTTTTTTTTTTTTTTCCCCCCCAAATGTAAAAATAATGACATTCTGCTTTTTTTATGCCCTGCATATGCAAGACAATCTTTTCAAGTAAATCGAAATAACAAATTTAAAATATATTGATTTAACAATATATTGTATTAACATATTAACAAATATGTTGTTCTCATCAACATACAATATATAGTATGTTGATGAGAAAAGTTTGAAAAGGTCTTTATGTCTTTATGTCTCTAGAAGACTGAATAACAATATTTTATATTTTTTAATTTTTTTTGAAAAATTTCGGAAATTTGGAGACTTTCAGTATAATTGTGAGTGAACTTTCAAACAGAAAAATAACAAAAATCAAAAAATACTATTTCATTCTATTTTTACTCAGGATATCTGAAATACAACTGACATATACGTAAGGTAAACACATTTATATTTGCTAGATGAAGCAATTTCAGAACATGTTGCATAATAATTAAGATACTAGAAAGCAGACTTACTGGCAGTTGTTTTCAGTAATTCCATCACGTGCGGGTGCTCGGTTTTCTCAGCAAGGTCCATGGCCGTCAAGCCAGAACTATCCTTGGCCAGTATGTCAGCGTCGTGTTCCAGCAAGATACGGGCAATGTCCAAGTGTCCGTTTTCCGCTGCTATGTGTAAAGGTGTCTGGAATAAGACATGAAAAAATTATTATCCCAACTGAAAATATACTGCTTACGACAGATATATTTTAAAAAAAGTGAATAAATCTTTTACCTTGAATTGTTCGGTTAGATCACAAGAAATGTTGGGATTAGCTAGAAAAAAATGCAAAAGTAAATAAACGCCTGTCAAAAATTATGGGTTTTCTAATAAATAAAACATAATAATAATAATAATAATAATAATAATAATAATAAACCCAGAAAGAAAACATTTTAAATATTTAGAGCGTGCAAATTATGATACAATATAGCTTTCCTAACACTGATACAGATGATGTAAGCAAAATTAGTTTAAATTTAACTTTTTTTGTAAAGAAAATTAAGGTTAAGTGGGGACTGGCGGCCGATTGACTAGCGCTCTGGCGCTCGGTGCAACAGGTTTCAGATTTCAGTCCCGGCGGTGACATGGATGTTTGTAGTGGTTTGGAATCCACTTTAAACCGTAGGTCACGGTATAAAATTACTGTTGGGTAAAAAAAGTAAAACCATTTAAAAAAGTAAAACGTTTTAAAAAAGGAGATCCGTTTAAAGGAGACGGTTTTAAAAAAGGAAAACATTTCCTATCGCGAAATCTGCCAGTAAGCAGAGGACCTTGGCCCACCATGGGGCTGCTGCGCTAATGAAAAGAAGGTTTGATAATTTTAAAAATAGAGAGCGAATGGGAGAAACTCGGAAAACTCCCACCAAGTAGTCCGACTAAGCAGACAAGATGCTGAACATCACTAACGCCATCGAGTCTTTTGAAATAGTATCTATAATAAAGCTGTCAGCGGATCGAACCTCAGCCTTAATTCTCACCAGCGGTGCACGTTGCCATGAGTCGGGCTCTTTTACGGGTATCATCATATCATCATCATCACTGGCGCAACAGCTCCATGGTTGGCCAAGGTCGTCAGCCTATTGGCAGATTTCGAGACGAGAGATGTTTTTCTTTTTACGGGTTAGGGTTGTCAGACGCTCTAACGCTCTACATCCATAATAGACAGGGACCTAAGGTTTAAAATGTATTTGGAACCCCTACAAATATCCATGACATTACCGGGATTTGAACTCGAAACCTGTGGCACCGAGCGCCAACTTTACGGTTGGCAATTTAAAAATACTCTTAAAAACATATTTCATTATGCATGAAAAAAATATCGATCAAGAAATGAATTTAAAACTGTTTATTCCCTTTTAATATGATCCTTTATTTATACATTAAACTAGCAGAACCTGGCATACGCTGTCTTATAAAAAAAATGCATTGTAAAAAATTACATATCACGAAAATATTCTTCATGTTCTAATATGTGTGCATACTAATTTTCATGGATATCGTTTGAACGGAATATAAGATGAAATGCTGCAGCACCCTCTGGTGGCAAGTAACAATAAAGTGGATAGCGCGAACCTATTTTCCATACTGAATACATATAATTACCAATTTTCATAGCGATTGGTTGAACGGTATAGAAATTGATATACTGAAGCACCATCTGGTGGCGACTTACAACAAAGGGTTATCATAAAAACACTCTCCATGTTTTGTTAAACACACACAATTAATTTCATCAAAATCGGTTCAGCCGTTTATGAGGAGTTCATTGACAAATACACGTATAGAAGATTTAAATTGATTGCAGCTCCACCTACCGAGTCCCACAGTGAATTTAAACCATCCAAGGACCCACTCAAACACACACACAAAAATTTCATCAAAATCGGTCCAGCCATTTAGAGGAGTTCAGTGACAAACACACGTACAGAAGAACCGGATTGCAGCGCCACCTATCGGATTCAATTTTGAATTTAAATCATCCAGGATCCACTCAAATACACACAAAAAAATTCATCAAAATTGGTCAAGCCGTTTAGAGTTCAGTGATAAACACACGTACAGAAGAACCGGATTGCAGCGCCACCTATCGGATTCAATTTTGAATTTAAATCATCCAGGATCCACTCAAACACATACAAAAAAAATTCATCAAAATTGGTCAAGCCGTTTAGGAGTAGTTCAGTGAAAAACGCATGTACAGAAGAATTATATATATAAAGATTAGTGTAACACTAAAACAAATAAATTCAGAAAGAAAAAGTTAAGTTGAAAACTATATATATTTATATTTACTTTTATCATTGGGGATTTCTTTACACATAATTAAGTGACTAAAGTAAATAGATATTTCCGCTTCGCCAGTTATATAATTTTATTTCAGTATACAAGTAATTTGAAAACAATGCTACAGATCGATGCTATTTAAAAATCGCCCGGTAATTTAACAATGGATTGTTCCTATTCCACGAATTCAAATAAATATAAATGAAACCTGCTTAACTTGAAAAATTGAAATAATACAATAGAGTAGACGCATGTACGATTCTAGAAGAAAAATAATGTAGCAGGATGTGTTCTCAATTGCTTGAACAATTAATAATGAGATAACCGATGCGTATGTATAGGTATTCCTTGTGTTTCGTATACACAAAGCGACGTTTGTGAAAACATCTGTTTTGTTTTAAGACTCCTGCGTACATTTTAACCGTTGTTTTCCTCATCTTTTGATAGATTCGTTAAATACAGAAAAGTTAAAAGCAAGCATAGCTTAAAATATTTAAATAAAACTCGTAATTTACAATTAGTGAATCTTTGAAAATTCATTATCCTATTTAGATTTAATTTATCCTATTTTTATTTGAAAAATTAATTATATCCTATCCCAATCAATAATATCCTATTTAGTAATCATCCAACATATCATTCTTTCTTTTTTGACATAAATTTTGATAAACCAAAAAATGCATTATCAATAAATTTTACAATAATAATGTGTTAAAATTATTTGTTTTAAAATAAATTTTATTTTTTTAAATTCATATAAGGTCAAAGCTACTTATAAATAAATTTAATAAATAATTAATTTCATTTCATATGATTATACTGTAAAATTTAATTTTTTTTTTTATTTTCCTTATCCCACTTGGTAGACAGCAACATCAAGACTAAGTCCACGGACCCGTGTGGTGTCATGGAAAGGAGGGAAAGGGGGCGACAGCTTTTGTTGCGATGGAGCACCCGTAGCGGTAGATGTCTGACTTGGCTCCGTGACGCTGAAGAAAGAGGGCAGTGCCTACCAGGAGGACTTTTAGAGGATATATCCCGCATTTGCGTATCGTATGGGAGAAAACACGGGAAAACTCCCACCAGGTAGTCCGACTCACGAGGTAAGATACTGAACATCACAGACACTATCCAGTCTCCTTGTTGTTGTTTTTTTGTTTGTTTTTCGAAACAGTGTCTATAGTAATGCCGTCAGCGGATTGAACCTCCGCCCTAATGCTCATCAGCGGCGCGTGTTACCACTGAGCCACGAGTCGAGCGATATAAAATGATAAATCAAAAGTGCATTATCAATAAATTTTACAAAAATAATACGTTAAAATTATTTGTTTAAAATGAATTTTATTTTTTATTCATATAAACTCATAGCTATTTATAAATACATTTAATAAATAATTAATTATATAAATAAATAAATCTAAATAAAAACGGATATAATATATATAATATAATATTATTTCTATTATTATATAATATATATTTTATAATAACAGAAATATATCTAAATAAAATCCTTAATGTTTGTAAAATTATTTAACAGTGGATGAAAATTATAAATTTTTGATAAAAAAAAAAAAAAAATGTTGTTTATGAAAACTTTTCTCCCCCCCCCCCCCCCCCACACACAACACAAAAAATAAAAATAATAATAATACATAAAAATAATATACTGTAGATACTATAAACATTGAATTCCTTATAGCTAAAACGTCCGATAACTTTACATAATGAGTTGAAAAGTAAAACTGCTCATTGTAAGAAAAATATGCAAAATACATCAATCTATACCTAAATATCTTAAATCGGAAATAATATGTTTAGCGGGCAAAAATAATTATTGCTTACTATAACAGAAAACAATGATCTCCAAGATCTACACACTTGAGCATACTTCTTTTACAAGATCAAAACAAACTGCAGTTTTATTATCTATTGCAACAAAACCATGCTGCTCGAATTACACAGTAAGATAAGATTAATTTCATATCGAACTTGCGCACTCATTTCTGAAAAGGAAAAGAAGGAGATTCAAACAGTTTACAAAACGCACGATGGGAACGAAGAAGTCTGAGTTTGGTTTCGGTTTTAAAAATTGTAATAAAAATATAAAATGTTAATGTGATAACAAGCGCAACTCTAAAATATTTTTTTCTCTTTTCCTATTCATTTGCGTTTTTAAGATAGCGCAAATCGCAAAGATAGTTGACACTTTTACAATGAAGGCCTTAGGTTTAATTACAATTTGGAATAAAACCCTAGGTTTGGTTTAGTCTACGGTCATCTTGTGCACACTTTAGGCTAATTAGACCGGGATCTACAGTTTAACGTGGATTCCGAACCACCAACAAACATCCATGCCATCGCCAGGATTCGAACATGGGATACCAAAGCGGCGTGCTTTGAAGCATGGGATACCAAAGACCAGAGCGCTAACCAATTGGCCACCAGACCGCACAAAAACATAGGAATGACTTTGTGGATTTTGTATTCATTTTGTCGAATCCAAGGAGGTAAGCGGTTTACTGGTACACTTCCCCAACAAAATCTTAAAATATAATAAAATTTGTAGTGTTGCGCAATCGTAACTGGGTGTGGTTGAGTTGAGACTTGAGACATAGGTTAGAGAACTCACAGCTTTATTGACACGCGCACAAACGTCACACACAAACAATTAGAGACAGACAATATGTAACACATTTAACGACATATAATTATAGATTAGATTCGTGGAAGGATTCCACTTCTAAGCCGAAAACCCGATACTCATAGAGTTTATAGGCCAACTAGCCATTTCTTCTGTATGCCATAAAGGACACTCGCCAATGCGCAGAAGAAAGCATGGTTACAAAATTTATTTAAATAGATAATGCAGGCGATATAACAGTTTACTCTTTATGTTGAAAACACAAAAATATAGTTCATGCTTATATGATGTGTGCTTATATTAGTGTTTATAATCAAATAGATGTGATTTTATAAATCAAAAAAGATTTGATTCAGGCGATAGATGCCTATTCATATACCCTAAAATTTCACTTTGTTTTTAATTGAAATAATGCGTATTTTTCAGGAAGCATATATTTGTGGGACCTTACTTTTACAGCTAAAATATTGACATAGAATAATTTATGAGCCCCTCCAAAAAAAAAAAAAAAAATGGCATTTTTTTCCAATGGCATGCGACCTGATGGCCAATTGACTAGCGCTCTGACCATTGGTATCGCAGACTTCAAGTTCGAATCCTGGCTGTGGCATGGATGTTTGTGAGTGGTTCGAATCCACGTTAAACTGTAGGTCCATGTCTAATTAACTTAAAATTAAGCAAAAAATGACCGTAGAGCGGCAAACCAATCTTCAATGGAGTCCCATAGTCGGCCAAAGCAGTCTGCCTACTGGTAGATTCCGAAAGATGAGATGTTTTCTTTTTTACGGGATATGGTTTTCAGCCTAAGTCTAACAGTCATATTAGACCGAGTCGGTTCTACGGTTTAAAGTTAATTCCAAACCACTACAAGCATCCATGGCACGACTGGGATTCGATCCCGAAACTTGTGGCACCGAGCACCAGAGCGCTAGTCATTCTAACATCAAGCCCCGTATAAGGCATTTAATAAATTCATATTTTTTTTACACACACACACTAATATATATATATATATAGGCTGCGGTGTCTAGGGGTTAATTTGAATACAAATGTAGAAACAGGATGTTCCTCTTTTAGCCATTTCAATTACACCCTATTATTCACAGCTATATTTACATTGATTAATAATTCTGGATTATACAAATATTCGTCGTCATTTCCATTCTCTCGCTGCGTCACGCCGCTATCTCGTTGACGGGTAACCTTCATCTCATCTACGGGGTCTGCACCCTTCCCCTGGGGTCAAAGTTCAGAGTTCATTGCTCCCCACACGGTAAAAACTCTCCGTCGTCGACGCATAACTGTCATATGTCGCCGCCTGCTGATTAGCAGACACACAAATCCTACACCCCCTCACACAAACACACAAGTATGTAATCGTATGTCACTCACGTATACCACGAACAGTCCACCAAAGAAGGAACGACTTTTAAGCGCAGCTGTTTCGCATTTGCGTATAGCATAGGAAAAAATTCTGACTGTCACCACGAGATGTTTATAAAAGTTGTCTCTTAGCTATCGATTCTTCTTGTTTCCTGACAGCAATGATATCAACTGGGGTAGGCAGCGAATTCGAAGATTATCTCTATTGTTTATTATCTGCGTACGTTATTTCTGGACCATGAGAAAGGCGTAGTAAATATTAAGCTTTTTTTTTCATGCATATTCATTCACATTATATTTTATTTTAATAAACCGCTTAATATAAGAGTCTCCGAAGTCCACATAACTATGAATATGTTTAAATCCTAAATATCCCATATTTAAAACCTAATATCCTAATTCTAAATATCCTACAAATTCCGCTCCTCCTAAATATCCCATCATAATCTTTTGTTTTAAAAACTGAATAATAATTAACATCCTGTTGAGATTTTACAAATCAAATACTTTCAAAACCTTTTGCATTAAAAGTTTGGTTTGTCGGTCTACCGTCATTTTGTGCACACTTTAGGATAATTAGACCGAGACCTACAGTTTAACGTGGATTTCGAACCACCAACAAACATCCATGCCACCACCAGGATTCGAACTTGAAGCCTGAATTACCAAAGACTAAAGCGCTAGCCAATTGATTGTCATTAAAAAGGAGTGGATGTCTAGTGAACTATATAAATTTGAAATACAATTTTTCCAGAATATAATCAGTATGTTATGAATTCATTGTTCGGGACATGTTGGTTCTTAAGAATCCCCCCAATTCTATATAGCATCCAACGAAACCAATTTATACACGTATATTAATTTCTTTAATGAATATAATTCAACTCAATGGAGACTTATTGCTTACGTACGTTATCATTTTCGAAACATTTTTAATAGTGAAATGAAATAGAAATCTGTATATAATATTTAATATTTCTATAAGAATTATTGTTTTATTATAGATTATCCTTTTATCATGGTCATGTGGCTCAATTAATTGAACTATATAACATTAAATACGATCATGTAACTAAATTAATTGAACTATATATGATCATGTGGCTCAAGTAATTGAACTATATAACATTAAATATGATCATGTAGCTCAATTAACTATCGCTTTTAATGTTATGTTTTTAACTAATCAGTTCATAAAACATTTCTATGTTAAAGGCGTAAAAGTTTTTTAAAAAAAGCATGATTTAAAAAAAAAAAATTCTTATGTTTTTTTATGGCATAAAAATAGCTAGATATCCATAAAAAGATTTGAATCGATATCATTCTAATACACAATTACAGTTTGGAGAATCAAAATTTAGTTAATTATGTACGCAAAAGACCTTTCTTTTTACTTTAATGATGTCAACTATATTAAATTGTATGATCAGTGCATATTAAAATAACTAGTTTAATAACATGTTATATATATATATATATATAATAACATATATAATTTTTTTTCCCTAATGCAGCTGGCAAATACTTAGACCATGATCGTTTATACCATAAAGGCTGCAGCGATATTGCTCACTTAGCACTACCCAGGGGACGCGTGTAGCTTGCAGATAAGCTACCGACGCGGAGTAACAAAACCCCTCAACACTCTATGATCATACATCCAAAGTGGATTCCGCACCATTCACAAACATTCATGGCACCGCCGGGACTGAACCCGAAACTTGTGGCACCACAGAGCCAGAGCGCCAGCCACTCGGTCATCAGGCCCATAACATATATTAATAACATAATCTAATATAATAACACATATATATAATAACATATATTAATATTTTTATAATATTTTCGGTCCTATATTATTTTTTTTATCTGTAAAAAGAATCAATATCATTCTCGATCATAAATTAAAAAGAATCGATATCATTCTAATAGACAGTTGCAGTTTGGAGAACCATAATTCTAGTCAATTATGTAGGCAAAAGTACTTTCTTTTACTTTAATGAAGTCAAGCAAGCACAACTATGCATTGGTATCGTAAAACATAGCCTTTTTTATTTTTAACTAACCTCACAGAACTTCTGCCTCGAGTTTGTCAAAGGGTTAATATTTGAATAAAATCATAAAATAACGATAATCTCATATAAAAATACCAATTGAAAACATGCAATATTGATTAGTTTTATTTATTATTTTTTTTATTATTATTATGAATCTGATTTGACTACGTTTTGTATTTGATTAAGGAACAATTAATTATACACAAGTTGAGTGAAAACCAATTTTCAAGAAGTCTTCATCGATTTTGAACTATATAACACTAAATACGGTCATATGGCTCAATTAACTATCGTGTTTAGTATTATGTTTTTAACCAATTGTTAATTATGTTTTTAACCATAGAATATGTTTGATGGATTCTATGTTAAAAGCTTAAAATCGGACAAATTAAAAGAAGCGTGATTTAAAAAAAAAAAACTCTTATGATTAGTACATATTAAAATAACTAGTTATCTATAAAAAGGATTGAATCGATATCATTCTAATACACAGTTACACTTCGGAAAATCACAATTCTAGTTAATTATGCAGGCAAACGTCCTTTCTTCTTCTTTAATGAAGTCAGCAAACACAAGTATGCGTTGGTATCGGAAAACACAGCATTTTTATTTTTAAACTAACTTCAGAGAACTCCTGCCCCGAGTTTGACAAGGGTCCAACAAACTCCCGGAAACAATACGGAGGTGTATAATAAGCCGATAGCGAGACAAGGTCGTTTCCCTTTCTCTCAGCAGGTGAGGCGAGAATCTGTTTAAGAGACGCCGGAATCCAAGTCATCCAGAGAAATGGGGATTAATATTTGAATAAATTGCGTTGGAGGAACCGGTCGCGCGTGTGTTAAACCATTTTTGTTTACTTTTTTTTTTTCCCCCTGAGCAAGTTTTGCGCAGCAGTGTAGTGACGAAATATGAGTTTTAGGCGTAAGGTGGCTTTTAAAACTTGCTTATATATGAAAATGGCAATGATAACGGTAATAAAAAAGGATGACGTAATAAAAATATTTTTTTACGTCGTCATTGCGAGATTCATTCATACCAGATTTCCACCTACGCGCTAATTTGTTTAAAAATTCGTTATTGTATTGTTAAGTGGTATTAGTTTTTGTATTGTTAAGCAGTATTAGTTATAGTTTTGTTAAGTAGTATTAGTTATTATATTGGTGAGTGGTATTCGTTATTGTATAAGTAGTATTCTTCATTGTATTGTTAAGTAGTATTAGTTATTGTATTGTTAAGGATTCGCCGTGGAACCCTTTATATCAACTTCCAGATAATTATTTCCATTGAAAACTGAAAAAAATTAATAAAATACTTATTTTTTCAGAATTTAAGCAGATGGATTTATTTTAACCGCGGAATTTCATGTTGAATTAGCATAAGAGACCATGGATTATGATTGATGATGATGTTACAGAACAAATCAGGCGACAATCTACTTTCAGGCGACAAATAACTGAAAATATGTGAAGGTGACTAAACAAATGTACTGATAATATAATCGAAATGTTTTTGTCATGACATTGTTATGATTTAGAAGAATAAAGGTATAAGAAAAATTACACTATGGATGTGAAATTTAATAAATAAGAGAAATAACATGACGAGTCGTTTCTTCCAGGAAATTCATTTGAATTGAAATTGCATTTCCAGGTTATTTTTATGCTCCAATTTTTCAAGTTGCTATCTAATATTGCAGCAAATTTAATAATTACTTATTATATTCAATTGTACAGGGTGCCTACAGAAATTGTGAAAAAGATTTTTCTTCATTTTTCCCTGAGAAACGCTGATTTACAACTACTAATTGTATTAGTTTCCTGGCTTTCTCCCTAATCAGAATCCCTGTATATGTACAATATAAGTTACTAAAAACCCTTTTTAACGGATATTTAATATGAAAAAATAATATATTTTTTTTATGAAATTTAATTAAAAAAACAATAGAAAGAACATCCTAAAAAAAAAAAAAAAATCTATTACGGTATATCCCCAAATTATTACAAGACAACGACTCTTATTAAAATAAATACAGAGAAATTATTTTAGTTAAACTATTTTTATTAAGATTATTAAGAGGATGATTGAGATAATTTATTTTAACAATTGTCCTCTTTTTAAGAAACTTGCGGAAAAAAAAAAATAACATAACGCTACGAAATGGCAATTATCTCTGAATGTGTTTTTTAACCATTGAATTTTGCTTTCTTCTACGAACACGTATAAAGGAAGCCCAACTTAAGATTAGAATTAGTAATTGAACACTTTCTGGTAATTAAACACACAAATAACAAATCAAAGTATGTAATCAAGGAAATTTTATTAAATAATTTAGGATAAATACGCTTATATACATATAATTAATTAGATTTAATTTTCAGTAATTAGATAAGCACTAAACAGCATTCAATGCAGACGCTAAAAAAATTTTGAATATAGGCCTAAAGAATGAATTTACGCTTAATACACAATAAATAACTAATAATAACTAATAAAATATTAATAACAAATTTTTAAAATTTGGCTTAACACTAAATTGGCTTAAGCAAATAGCATGAGTACAAATAATAGCACGAGTACAGGCAGAGCACAAGTAAAAGTAAATACACACATTAATCAAATGCTCATTTAAAAATGAGTAAATCATAAACTGAACAGCCCAACATAAAAAAACATTAAAAAAAACGAATGTAAGGTTGCAGTAAAATGAGTAACGATCCCTAGTTGAGACAACTTGGCTACAAAATCGCTGATGGCGCATGCTAGGCGTGAAACACTCTCGTCAGCAATGGTCCCAGATGTTTAAGAATTTCCCTGAGTTTTCCATATTGATAAAATTTCCTGACTTCCCGATTCTGTCGCCATCCCGTTGTACATATTTGATGCATACATTACACATACGCCAAACATTTTTAAGTGAAGCATATAATTTTGGAGGAATAAAATTGTGCAAGGTCCAGTAATGTATAAAATTAATGTCTAAATCCCTCAATCGTATATACTGCAGAAAGAACATATATTTTCCACAGAAGGAACAATGGTAAAACAAAAACTAAAAGCAATTTTTAAAATGAAAACAAAACAAAAACGTTTCTTGTATTATGTTCTTTTCGAATGCTGGAAACTTTGCACAAGATTATTCTCAGTACAATATTATAAGTAGAAGGTTTGTTTTTGTTTGTGTGAACTTTGGGCAAATCAGACCGAGGCCTACAGTTTAACGTGGATTCCGAACCACTCACAAGCATGCATGCCACCGTCAGGATTAAAACCTGAAGCCTGTGGTACCAAAGGCCAGAGCGCTAGCCAATTGGCCGTCAGGCAGCAGATAAGTAGAAAATTCAGCATTAACCCCAATGCATCTCTGGAAAACTCCCACACTACATACACAATGCACCACTACAATTTCGGAACAAGTGGCTTCTAAGGGGTTGGCACTCTTTCTTGATCCCAGTGGAAGAACTTTCAGATCAACAGGTTTATCATACCCATTTCCGGCAGACACGGAGCTTTCATTGCATCTTCGCTTGTTGAGTTTCGAAACAAGCCTTCTCATCTTTAAAATCAACGGGTTACCTATAAAAACCTCTTCTGTTCATAAGTTATAAAAATATATACATATATATACTTCGCAAGTTAAATGCCTAAACCGTAAAAAAAAGATTTAAAAAATATCATAACTGAGAATTTCCTTGTTTATAAAATAAATAAAGAAGGTATGTGTGAACTTGTTTAGTGCATAAAGAGTATTATTTTTCGAAAACGTAAACTGCTTTTATGTGAACAGAATTGGGGGGATGCAAACATTCATTTCACTGTCTATTGGACTTGTGAGATGGTGCACGATTTTGGAAGGCGCAGTTCAGAAAATCCAATACGTAAATGGACCGGAAAAAAGAATATTATTCGGCTGCTCGGTTTAATAAGCTCATCTGGCACGCCAGAACGCTTGCGTAAGAATGGGATGTTCGGATTTCATTGATGCGTCACATGAGCAAAGATGACTGGAATAGTTTACAATGCCAGAAAACAAGATAGTAAAATAAGTTAACAGAATTCCTTTCAAGATGCGAAGTTATTGTATCCGAAAATCTTTGCTTTGATTTTTATTTCAAATATTTTCTGCAGAAATAAATCAGATTTTTGTTACATTTTTAACGCCTGTATTTGAAGTGGCAAATGAATTCGTTACAATTCAACAATCTCAATTTGTTAAAACGTCATACATCCGTAAAATTTTGAATTATTACAGGTGTAATAAAGGAGATTTTTTTTTTTTTTTTTTTAAATGACTGCATTTTGCATCTAGGATATTTATAAATTATTTAAAATAGCATATGTATGTTTTAATGTTATACGACTAAAAATAATGATATTTAAAAGATTCATATTGAAAATGATGATATTTCATGTTTTAATGCAAATGTTAATGTTTCATGTTTTCCACTTGATATTTTAACGTTGTTATCTTCACTTTTCTCTAATAAAATACCTCACAAATTGTATACTACAAAAAGAAAAAGAAAACTATTATTTTATTTTTAAAGAAATAAATAACTTATGCTTGATTTGGTTGGTTTACTTTTAGCTTAATTTAAAGGTTTGGTTTGGTTTGTCACTCTGCGGTCAATTTGTGCACACTTTAGACTAATTAGACCAGGACCTACTGTTTAACGTGGATCCTCGAACCACTGCCAACGGCAGAATTCGAACCTAAAGCATTTGGTAGGAAAGGCCAGAGCACTGGTCAATTGGCCATCAGACCGCCTTTAGTTTAAAGAGTCTTTTTATTATTATTGAAACAGAATTCTATCCATTTTAATATTGTTTTCCCTCGTTCAAGATAGCTTACGCTCAAGCATGTGCGTAAACAACAGTTACTCTCGAGTCAGTTAACATTTAATTTGATTACATCTTCATCAGGTACAGCTTAAATAATGCGTCAATATTTCCGCTATTTTGATTACCCAAAATTAAAAATATTTAGAGGAATTTTTGCCCTTCTTACTTCCGCTATAGCAACCAAGACAGAAGCATCTTCTTAGGTCAAGGTCTAGAATTCAACTCACCTTTGTAGTTGGCGCATATAGCGCTCTCCCCGTTCTTGTCGGAACATACTCCGCCACGATTTATTCAACAATTATCATATTTCACAAATTGTAACTCAAATAAATAAATCCAAAACATTACATATAACCTATAAAACGTATTTACAGATATGCAGTATTTTTACAAGTGCCTATTTAAAATTCAGACATTTATATGCTTAAATCTGAAAAACACAATATTTGACACAATTCTTGTTCTTCATTTACGCAACAGTCCCTTAATGGGCTAAGGCCGTCTACCTACTTCGAAAGGCAGATTTTGGCAGATTTCGAAACAGATGTTTTCTTTTCACGGGGTAGGGTTGCCAGCGCTACGTCCAACGTCCTACAGTCATATTAAAACGGGACCTATAGTTCAAAGTGAATTCCGAACCACTACAAACATCCATAACCACGCCGGGACTTGAATCCGAAACCTGCGGCACCGAGAACCAGAGAGCTAGTCACTCGTCCATCAGGCCCCGTGTTTTAATGCTATATGACAAAAATAATGCTATTTAATAATTTCATATTGAAAAAAGATATTTCATATTCCAATGGAAATGTTGATGTGTTACACTTTTCTACAAGATATTTTAAAGTTGTCGTTATTTTCACATTTCTCTAATAAAACATTCAGTGACTATTGTTACTCGCTATACTTTACAACTCTTTATTTTACATTAAAAAAAAATAATAATTCAATGCTTGATGTTACCTTAGTTTAAAAGTCTTTTTATTATTACTGAAACCGAAATTCTATCAATTTTATTTCATGCTCCAGCACACACGTAAGCAACAGTTCTTATAAAGCCAGTTCACATTTGACTTGATTATATCTTTATCAGGTACATCTTATATAATATGTCAACGTTTCCACTATTTTGGTTACCAAAGTTGCAAATATTTAGAGGAATTTTTTCCTTCTTACTTCCGCTATATAAAGATCAAAACAGAAACGTCTTCTCAGGTCAAGGGCTCGAATCCAACTCACCTTCGTAATTGGCGCTCTATGCGCAACTGAAGCATACATCGCCACCCCCATCGTGACGTTAGATTACTATATAATAATGTTGTTGTTGATGTATGTATGAATAGATGGTCAGTGATGCCGATCTACATGTACATTCGTAACTGTATAGAGCGCCCCCCTCTTGTCAGAACATACTCCGCCCCGATGAACAAGCGTTCATAATTAATCAACAATTATCATATTTCACAAATTGTACCTTTTAAATATTGAAATTAATAAATCTTAAAGATTACATATAGCCTACAAAACGTATTTACAAATCTGTAGTATTTATACAAGTAATTATTTAAAATTCAGAAATTTATCTCCTTAAATCTGAAAACACAATATTTGACACGCTAATAAAGTAAAATATGTAAAATTTTAAAGAAATCAAAAGAAATAGATGAGTGTTTAACATCTAGTTAGAAAATGGCAAAAATGAAAGTTTATAAATAGGGCATTTCAATTTTCCTAATGAAATTTTTAATTTAACAGTACTTTTCCATCTTACATTACCAGAATACAGTTCAATTATTTGTCCAAGTCTCCACTTTAGTGGAGGTAAATTTCCTTCTTTTACCAAAACTAAATCATTAATATTCAAATTCGGCTTATCTCTCAACTGCTTAGTTTGTCCTTTCAATTGAGATAGTCCATTGAGCAAAGTTTCCAGACGCATTGGAAAAAAGTAGTTGAGTCAGTTTCTATCTTTCTGCAAGAGATATTGAGTCAGAAATCAAATTAGGTTCTGCAATAGCATTTAAAGCAGTTCCAGTTATGAAATGTCCAGGTGTGAGGGATTTTAAGTCTTATAGCAAATAAATGGAAGTTCATTGCGTTGTTCGATCTTTCACGATGCTTTGGGTTTGCATTTCAACCGGCTAATTTTCGGCCTCACACGCAATCATTTTATTCGAACTTGTCAACTTCACTCTAGCCAGACTGAGAAGCCAGCTAAATTGCCTGGTCTCACCCCAATACAGCATATTAAGGGCCCCTGATATTTCTAGGGCCTTGTTGGTCCAACTCAACATTTGAAGATAGAAATCCAGAAATAGTCATTGAGGGATAAAGCATCTTTCCTTTTAGATGAGGCATCGTAAGCTATTCTAACTTTTGTTGTTGCCTTATCCTCCAATATAAAGTGATGGCAAATTGGCTAGCGCTCTGGCTCTTGGTATCACAGGCTTCAGGTTCGAATCCTGGCTGTGGCATGGATGCTTGCTAGTGGTTCAGAATTCACTTTGCTGTAGGTCCGGTCTAATTAGCCCAAAGTGTGCACAAAATGACCATAGAGCGACAAACCAAATCAAACCTCCAGTATAACGCAGAATCTGTATTTTTCAATAATTCTTTTTTATCATTTCGTTCACCTATAATGTTATTGTATGCATTGAATAAAGAATTATTTCCATTTAATTTATTTTCTAATCCATGAAATCGTTGTTTAGCTACACAGATATGATCTTTTAATTCTGATTTGTTATCTTTCCGTAAAAAAGTTTTGCATTATATCTACCATTACTAAATTTGAAATTATCTTTAAAATGTTTTAATAATATTTAAATCACATTTCCAAAATATTTCATATTTATTTTCAATGCCTATTTAATCCAACTTTCAAAATTATTGCCAATCAAATAACTTTGTACCATCACTAGACTGCATTACCTTGATCTACTCTTCCCATAAAAGTGAAACTTAAGATCAAGAAACAAATAAATTTTTATCTAGTTTCGTTACGCTTCCGCTTTTATACTTTATTTTTCGTTGTAAGGTAAGAATCTGCGGGCATCCAACCAAGTTGATCCATAAATTTTCGAATCTTCTGACATTTGGTGGGACCTTGAAGAAAGATATCAGATATAAGATCTGTTGAGAGTACTTCGACCTTAAAAAGGTGCAGTGAGATTTTGATTACCCCTAATCCGCAGCTGGTAAACAGCGAATTCTTTTCTCCTCGTTCCTCCCAAAAGCATAAATCGCCAGGTATTCTTTCCGTACGACAGACAGTTTCAACTCCTGGACTAATTTAATAGTGATAAAGCACGTTTCATTTCCTGAATCAATTAACATTATAACTAATTTTGCTTTACTTTTAGATTGAGCAATTACTGAACATGTTTGCAAAGTACATTATGGATAGACTTTGAAAAATTACATTGAGACAAAGAAACAAAAGTATTAGGTGAAATTGTAGAATAGGCCCCGTTGGAATTTACTGTCAAATATTATTTTCGCCAAAGTCAGTCAAGTAACGGGATGCAATATTTTGTGAATATGAATTGTAAACAATACCAGAAACCAAGTTACCACATTTTGGCGACTTACCACTCAATTGGGGCCACAAAAAAAATCACCAAAAAAAAGTCAAAAATTGTTTTCGCCTAAGTGCGACAAAGAAGAGGAAGATTGATTAAATTGCAAATAGTGCAGTTAACGCCACAAAAAGTCGCCAAATCCCAATGATCACTATTTTGCAATTTGACCAACTATTTCTGTTGTTTTAACACTTCTCGAATTAATAACTATTAAAATAGTTTCGCGACACTAAATTTAATTTTCAAGAAATTCAATTAATTCTGTTACATCAAAATTTTCTTTTGAAGTTCGCTTATTATTTAATTCATCTTGTGGAAATAATTTTTAAGATAATTAAATTCAATAGAGCCCATAATACCTATCACTCGTTACATTAAATGAATTTAAATTTGTAACACATATTCCTATTTGAGTAAACGTTATTTCAATATCTAAAAGACTCTAAATTTAACAATTTATTTATGACAATTAATTAGTAAATCTTTGCGGCAATATTTATCTTTCAACTATTTTAAACAAGAATCATAAATTTTCTTCTGTAAGACTGAAATCAGATAAATAATTGCCAAGTAAAGATTTTAAACATATGAACCTTTCAATTTTATTTGAATAACTATTTTTATCGATCAAGTTTTTAAAAGATTTATTAAACTCAAATCACATGTTCAAATCACCCATGAACTTGCACATCGTTAATTTCGGCAATTTTACATTTTTTTATATTCATTTTTTAAATGACTACTTTTGTTTTACATTTTGCTAATTGTTTACTATTTTATTCTCTAATTTTCTTGGACAAATGGAATTTGCAAAAATTCAGTTTAGCATTATATTTTTCAGCAACTATTATTTCATCTTATAAGGTATCAATTTTAAGCAATTTTTCGATTTCTAATACTTTTTTTTTTATAATATATTTTTCTTTAGCTGCTCATAATGTAATTCAAAAACATCAGTTGGAATTTGGCAACTTGTTTTGTGTCGCCAACAGAACGATAAGTCGTCAAATGTGGACGAATTTCTTGTACTGTTTGCAGTTCAAGACACTTGTAATCGCATCCCGTTTCTTGGCGCACTTTGAAAAAAAAAAATTTTTGAAACCAAATCTCAACGGTCCCTATTCTGCAATTTTACCACAGAAATTTCAAATTTTTTTTTTTTTTCAACATTATTAAGCAATTTGGTAATAATTCTCTTAGAAGGGTTTTTTTTTTTTTTTTTTTTTTTTTTTTTGCTTCAGAACTTTTAATTTTTCTATTGAATTTTAAATTCAATCGGTCAAAAAAGTTCAACATCTTCAACAACTTTAAATTCTTACTTTGTTTTCAGATAATTCTTCTAAAGGTCTTTCATGCCGTATGTTCGACGATACGGAAAATGATGTTGTTTCAGGTCTCTTGACAAAATATTCCAAAATATTTTCACAATTCTCTAATAAAACACTCCCAGACTGTATGTTGGAAAACTCTGTTTTGTTTTTTAAAGAAAAAATAATTTAATGCTTAATGTTACCTTTGTTTAAAAACATGTCTTTTTGTTATTATTGAAACAGAAATTTATCTATTTTAAAATTTTTTCCTCGTTCAAGCAAGTTTACGCTCCATCACGCGCGTAAGAAACAGCTCCAATAGGCCAGTTCACATTTCATTCGATGATGTTTATCAGATACAACTAATATAATACGTCAATATTTCCGCTATTTTTGTTACCAAAGTTACAAATATTTAGAGAGGAATTTTTTCCCTTCTTACTTCCGCTATACTATATATCGATCAAGACAAAAACGTCTTCTCAGGTCAAGGACTAGAATCAGCACACCTTCGTAACTGAAGCATAGAGTGTCATAGAGACGCTAAAATATATACTACTGTGTCCAAAAATTAAGATCAATTTTAAATTTAAAATCCCCGGGGCTTATGGAATTTCATTTTTTTCCTTTTTTTAGGTTTCTGGTACTGTCCTTGACATCTATGTGAAATATCACGTCAAAATATTCATGTGTTTGAGTTACGTTTGGCTTTGGGAGACGCTAAAACTGATTCCGGCGATTTTTGAAATGTCGGAATGAATTGAGCAAAGAACTTGCATTCAATTTTGTTTACGGAAATGTATAGAATGTTGCAGAAGGCATTCGCTGAGCATCCCTATATCTGAAAGAAATGTTTAGAAGTGGTATAAACAGTTCAAAGAAGACAGAGATTGGAAAAATAAATAAAGAGTTTTTGAAAAAAAAAAATAATTGGTCTTACTTTTGGGGCAAAGTATTATAACCGCAAAATCCACAAATCCTAAATCAAACATGCTTAATTTCTGTCGAATCGAACGAACAATCCCACATCCGCTATGGTGGTCAAGGACATCCTCTTCAATTTCCCTCATCCAAGCAGTTCAGAGAACAAACAAAAACAGTTCAAAGAAGGCAGAGAACACGTTGAAGACAAAGAGCCCTCGGTCGACATTCAATCTCAACCGACGAAGCTCACGTCCAAAAAAATTAAAAATTTGGAGCTTGCAAACCGTCGATTTACAATTAGGGACCTTGCTGACGATGTTGGAATTTCAAAAGGAGCGGTCCATTCCATTTTGGGACTCCAAACGCGTGAAATCTCGATAGGTATCGAAAACACTGAATGCGATAGCTCACATTACATTGATTCTTCGAGACCTTTTCGCCAAAAATGAAACCCATATCGTTCCACAACCACTGTATTCACATTGTGCGACTTCTGACTATTCCCTAAACTCAAAAGACCACTCCGGGGACACCATTTTGAGTCGACTGAAGAGATTCAACGTGAATCGGCGAGCGCTTTGAAGGCCATCCCTGTCGTTGACTTTTTAGCATGCATTGAGGATTGGACAAAAAGTTGGCATAAGTGCAGTGTTCAGAGGGAATTACTTTGAAGGCGATGAAATAAATTTGGAAGAATAAATAAAGAGTTTTCATCATTATTGAGTTATGATCAATTGAGTTATGATTAGCTGGCATTATAAAATTTGATCAATATTGCTTTTTGTGGCTTTGAGTCCTTTTAGCAATATCGATTTACTACTAAATTGGTTCAATATTTACAGATGCCCAAAAAATACCTAAATTTTTTGTTAGTTTTTACAGATTTCAGTAATCTTATGGTTGAACCAAAAAAATCTCTTTGCCAAAAGTGCGTCAAGTAATGGTTGCTGCTGTAAATGAAGTGAATTGCAAACAATACAAATGGCGACTTATCGGCATTTGGCGACTTATCGGCTATTTGGCGACATAAAAACATCTCCAAACGCCAATGCCCCTATTTTGCGATTTGACGATAATATCCCATTACAAATGATTATTAAAGGATACAAGCCTAGTCAACTTAAAACAGAAATGCGCAGATTTGTTAAGATTAAGAATGTAAAGTGACTGTGATTTATGAGAAGATTATAGAAAATGAAAGTATCTATCATGTTATTCAAGTAAAATCGCAGAATAGGCCAGTTAAAATGTGATGTCAAAAATTCTTTTCGCCAAAGTCCGCCAAGTAAGTTGTCACTGTAAGCGAAGTGAATTGTAAACAATACAAAAAAACCCCGGATTATCGCATTTAACGACTTATCATTCAGTTGGCTCCACAAAAAATAACCAAATTCCAGCAGCCCTTATTTTGTGATCTGGCCGTTATTTATTGCAATCTTTTTTATATTATAATTATAATCAATTATAATTTATTGTTATTATTATATATCTATATTGTTACAGGAAAGAAGTAAATTTTCCGAAACACGATTTAGAAATTCGAGACACTATATTAATCTAAAACAATTTAATATTTGGTTCTTTTCTTTTTTTTTTTTTAACTATCCATATGCTAGGTAAAATAATCAGTATTAAAACCAGAGGTGGGCAGTCGGTGTCGAGTATTTTTGAAGGAGTCAGGAGTCAATTTAAAAAAAACCTTTTAATTTTTAAACTTAAACTTAACTTTTTTTTTTTTTAAACTTTTTAAAGAATCTTTTATAAAAATAATTTTTATTTTTCAAAATTCTAGGAATTAATGTTAAAATTAAATGTTAAGGAGGTAATTCAATATTACAACCATTAGCAAAGCATGCAACTAAATTTACTGTTTTAACAATAAACAATGTACGTGTCGAGAGACTTTTCTCAGCATACTACATTTTTGGGGGTTGTGATACTGAGGTGCAGATCTGAGAACAGCTTTATTTTTTTCACAGCTTTATTTAACACACAAACACCACACATGTGCAATTAGAGACATACAATATTTAACACATTTTGAAGACAGATAATTATAGAATCGTCGAAGGGCTCCACTTCTAAACCGAATCCGATACTCAGGTAAGCGTAGGATGCGGTAAATATATTTCCTCTCGAGATGCGAGACTATAGCGCAAGTTGGCTGTACTTCTTTTCGGGTGAGAATCTCGAGCCCAACTGAGCATTTCTTCGGAACGCCAAAAAGGGGCTCTCTTGCTAGTATGTAGGAAGAAACATGGTTACAAATGTTAAATGAAGGCTTAAGGATTGCTCTTAAAGACAAATAAAGTATGTCAACTAAATGTATAAAAATAATAGAAGGGTGAGTTGGTGATTAGTTATGATTAATTTGTTTGAGATTTATAATCACTGAATATCTATTTCACTAAAGTATATAAACAATATGTTTCAGAGTTCTTAATTCTTTAGAGCTCATAAGAGAAATAAAGTTATCCTTATAAGAAATTGGGGTCTGATGATTACCGCTCTGGCGCTCAGTGCCACAGGTTTTGAGTTCAAGTCCCGGCGGTGCCATGGATGTTTGTAGTTGTTCGGAATTCACTTTAAGCTGTAGGTCCGGTATAATATGACCGTAGGGCTAGGGCAGCCCTACTTCGCAAAAAAAGACATCTACGGGTGCTCCCTCCCAACAAAAGCTGCCTTCCATGAGAACACGCGAGTACTTGGATTTGGTCCTAGATGTTGCTGACTACCAAGTGGGATAAGAAATAACAAACAGCAATAATAAAAGTAATAAAGTTATTTTGGGTGAAAAAAAAAAAAAACCTCTTTCACGTATCCAAAAACTGCATTGTATTTTTAAAGAAATTGAAAATTATTTAAGCAATAAATTTAAATAATTTTGAAAATCAATAATTTTTTTCTTTCCGCCTTTATATTTGATTAACCATTTTCACTCCTATATTCAGTAAAATTTTCCAAATAAGAGAGGAAAAAAAAAAAAGAAGAAAACAGTATCTTATTCTACAGAATAATATATTTCTCAATCGCAAATCATTTATTTCTTTCACACCGTATAAAATGAAACAATTTTTCTGTTGATAAACATAACCGCAAAAAACCCAAAGTCCTAAAGCTAACATGCTTAATTTCTGTCAAATTTCACAGAAACGAACAATCCCACATCCGCTATGGTGGTCAAGGACATCATCTTATTTCTCTCATCAGTACAATGCAGGAGGGAAAGAGTTCAGGCTGTTTCACGTATCCAAAAACTGGATTGTATTTATAATGAAATTGTAAGCTATCTAGAACAATAAATTTAAATAAATTTTGAAAATCAATAACTTTTTTTTTCTTCCTACCTTTATATTTGAGTAACTATTTTCGGTAAAATTTTTTTCCAAATAAAGAGGAAGAAAAGAAGAAATAGAACCTTATTCTATAGAATAATATATTTCTCAACAGCAAATCATTTATTTTTATCACCACATAAAATAAAGCCATTTTTCTGTTACTAAATATACTACCGTGTCAAGAAGTAAGACCAATTATCAATTTAAAATTCCGGGGCCTATGGAATTTTTTTTTTTCATTTTTAGGTTGTTGGCACTGTCCTTGACATCCGTGTGAAATTTGACGTCATTAGTGTTTGAGTTATGCTTGACTTTGTGAGACGCTAAAACTGATTCCGGCGATTTTTAAAATGTCTCAATTAATTGAGCAAAGAAATTGCATTAAATTTTGTTTGCGGAAACGAATAGAATGTTGCAGAAGGCATTCGGTGAGCATTTCTATATCGGAAAGAAATGTTTAGAAGTCGTATAAACAGTTCAAAGAAGGCAGAGAACGCGTTGAAGACGAAGAGCCCTCTGGTCGACCATCAACCTCAACCTACGAAGCTCACGTCCGAAAAATTAAAGATTTGGTGCTTGCAAACCGTCGACTTACAATTAGAGACCGTGATGACGATGTTGGAATTTCAAAAGGAGAGGTAAATTCCATTTTGGGACTCAAACGCATCAAATCTCGATTGCTGCCGAAAACACTGAATGCGCCAGCTCACACTGCATTGATTCTTCGTTTTTCGCCAAAAATGAAACCCATATCGTTCCACAACCACTGTATTCACACCATGCGACTTCTGGCTATTCCCTAAACTCAAAAGACCACTCCGGGACACCATTTTGAGTCGGTTGAAGAGATTCAACGTGAAACGATTTGAAGGCCATCCCTGCCGGTGACTTTTATCATGCATTGAGGATTGGAAAAACACTTGGCATAAGTGCATTATGTCCGGGGGGATTACTTTTGAAGGCTATGAAATAAATTTGGAAGAATAAATAAAGAGTTTTTGAAAAAAAAACATAATTATTCTTACTTTTTGGGCAAAGTATTATAACCGCAAAATCCACAAATCGTAAATCAAACATGCTTAATTTCTGTCAAATCGAACGAACAATCCCACATCCGCTATGGTGGTCAAGGACATCATCTTCAATTTCCCTCATCCAAGCCATTCACATTAGAATGGCGCAGGAAAGAGTTCAGACTGAATTAACTAACGACGGAAATCGTTCAGAGAAGAAGTATAGGAAATGAATTGGGAATCCCAAAAATAAAAGTTGACCAATGAAGTTGACCAATTTTCGGTACCCTTAGGAAAAACGGTACGTTCTCATCATCCACACGAACGCCCTCTTTCCCTCCATCTACGAGTAGATTACTCATGGGATGTCCGTTCTGCACTGCAGGACACTTAGGATTAGTGACAACAACACAATATAGTCACACATATTTTCAGTACAATTTTCCAAAAAACATAAAGAAAAAACAACAGTGCCTTACTTTTACAGAATAATATATTTCTAAAGCAATTCGTTTATTTTTTCTTTTATCACCACACAAAAAACAAAGCCACTTCTCTGATACTAAATCTAACCGCAAAATCCCCACATCCTAAAACAAGCACGTTTAATTTCTGTCAATTTTCACAGAAACGAACAATCCCACATCCGCTATGGTAGTCCTTCAAGGACATCATCTTCAATTTCTCTCATCTAAGCCATCCTCATCAGAACAGTGCAGGAAAGGGTTCAGACTTAATTAAACAACGACGGAAATTGTTAAGAGAAGAAGTATAGGGAATGAATTGAGGGAGTGCCAAAAATAAAACTCCATGAAATTGACCAATTTTCATGGAATCTTAGGAAAAACGGTACATTCTCATTATCCACACGAATGCGCCTTGCCAACCAATCGGAAGAATACTTCCAGCCGCACCATTTCGCGCATCGTGGATTCAGCAGAGCGAACACGGTTCCAGTTAATGCGTCATCTGGCATTATGGTTCTAAAAGAAGAAAATATAAATAAAATAGAGGAACTGTCACCGTTATGAAAAGCGAGAGCGTAAAAGTTCGAAAAAAAAGAATTGTGTGTGTTACCTAAACACTGAAGAAACTGGGTCGAAGTTAACACTTCAGCGGTTTCTTTTCGCTAAATGTAGAAAACATCTCAACTATCCATGAGAAATTGTAGAAAGAATGTGATTTTATACGGAAAAAGAGGGGAAATAATGGCTTTATTTATGTAGATTGAACTGAACTGATTTATGTAGAGCCATATCAATCTTCCATAACAACAAAAGAGACAAATACAAACAAGACCAAAAAAAGAGCAACAAGAAGAAGACGACACAAGACTACATAGGCTGCATAATGTTATAATGTTCTATTCATGAGAAATTACAGAAAGAATTTGATTTTACACAGAAAAAAGGGAAAAAAAATGACGACTTGATTTATGTAGATTGAATTGAACTGATTTATGTAGAGCCATATCAATCTACAATGATAACAAAAGAGACAAATACAAGCAAGAACAAGAAGGCACAAGACTACGTAAAACTACCTGTTTCGCTGCTATAAAATCAATGATTATAAATAATATAAAATCAATACAATAATCACTAATACTTCACCTGAATTTTAAATGCTTTTGTATGCATTTTTAACAAACAAGAATAAAAAATACTGATAAAAGAAATACTTTTGTCAACAATCATATTTTTCTTCTTTCCAATGATTCAATTAAATCTATTGAAATGTATACAAAGAATGCATCGGCCTTACATTGATAAAAAATAATATATAATATATAGTAGAACCCAACATACGTTGACCTGCCAAAAAAACTATTGTAGAAAATTACATATCACTAATATATTCTCCATGTTCCAATATATGCGCATACTAATTTTTATATATATTGTTTGAATGTTATATAAGATAAAATGCTACAGCACCCTCTAATGGCAAGTAACAATAAAATGGATAAAGTGAACATATTTTCCATACTCAAATACATATTATTACCAATTTTCACAGCGATTAGTTGAACGGTATAGATTTGGTCTGGTTTGCCGCTCTACGGTCATTTTTTTTTTTTTTTTTTGCACACTTTAGGCTAAATAGAACGGGATGTACTGTTTAACGTAGTTCCGAACCCCTAACAAACATCCATGCCACCGCCAAGATTCGGACCGAACGGTATAGAAGTTAATATACTGCAGCACCATCTGGTGGCGACTTACAACAAAGGGATAACATAAAACCATTCTCCGTGTTTTGTCAAATACACATAAAAATTTCATCAAAATCCGTCAAGCTATTTAAGAGAAATGCAGTAACAAACCTACATATAGAAGAAGCCGATTGCAGCGCCACCTACCCGGATCCAATTGTGAATCTAAACCATCTGGGGACCCACTCAAACACACACACACAAAATTTCATCAAAATTGGTCCAGCCGTTTAAGAGGAGTTCGGTGACAAACACATGTACAGAACAATTATATATATATACAGAACATATTTATATATATATATAGATATATATATGTGTGTGTGTGTAAAGTTCACTAAAAATATATTTATTCACAAGCTTTATTTGTCATGCATAATAAACGCGTGCATTTATCATTAAAAAATTGTTAGTACAAGGAAACAAATATGCAATGAACTCAAACCAAAGAAATATCATTATTAAAAAAAATTACGTAGTTTCATAGCCCTTCTAAACACATTTAGAAAAATTCACATAGTATTTGAGACATGTTAACTTAGAAAAAAAAAGAATGTTATTTTTTAACAGCGTTGCAGCCCTTGCTTATGGCATAACTATCTCTCTATGAACTATCTCTGTTTTGCCAACTGCATAAGAACAACAGCTACAATTAATTTAATTTTTTGTAATTAATTTGTATGTCAAATTATTATTAAAATTTATCATTTTTATGTCCGATATTATTTTCTTACTTTGAAAAACAAAATATAAGAAATTGTTTTCCAATATTCTACCTACACCAATTCCAGCAGTATTTTTGTTATCCACTAAAATCAATGAGAACAAAAATTTGATAAAAACACACGAGATATTCTCTATTTTTGCAACGTAGAAACATATGCAAACAGTGAATAACAAAATATTTACAGTTCATAAAATGTGCGGTTTTACAAAGAGTTCAATGATTCAGTTCATTTGAAACCTTGATCTAATCTAAGCGTAGGTGAACTAGAATCGAAACACCTAACAAAGAAATATGAATATGCATAAAAAAGTCATTTAAGTTTCGTTCACAGCAAGTTTCAGTTCATCGACCACATGCGCAGGTGTGGCCACATCTTACTCACTTGCTTTGTTTAACCAGTTTTAACAGTTAGCAACACGAAAGGGATTAAGTAATTTCAGAAATTTGAGATTGAAATCGTTGTGTGTTACAAAAAAAAATCGTTACAGATAAAAATGTTTGTAGTTTTATTGAATCTTGCTTAAATACAGTAGGAAAATAAATGTTCCAATGCTTATCAAAAATTTTTTAACCAAAATAATTATAAAAATAATTTATTTGCAAATACGTTTAGGAAACCCAATTTTGAACAACAATAGGTCATTGCTGGGCAAACTTTTTACACATAAAAAGCTTTATCGTTTCATACTCTAAATTGCTCAGTGTTTCACCTTTCAACCAAATGAAAACATAATTGGGTTAATGAAATACAACTGTCCTGTAAATTGGTATCATTTCTAGTGTAGAGGAAAAGTACAGCAACAGAGGTAATGTAAAAATGCCATCCAACTCATAAAAAAGAACAACTTTCAGCTAGATTTTCACAGGGGGACCTGAATGGCCGAGTGTCTAGCGCTCGGTGCTACAGGTTTCGCGTTCCACGCCAGGTGGTGCAATGGATGTTTGTAGTGGTTCGGAATCCACTTTAAACAGTAGATTTCGGTCTCATATGACTGTAGACACAGAGCTAAGTCAGACTCCTATCTACGGGTGCTCCATCAGAATAAAAGCTGCCTTCATTCCCTTCAACCAAAAGTCCTTACGGGTTCGTGGGCTTGGTTTAGATGCCTACCAAGTGGGATAAGAAACACCAACACAAATTAAGGTGTAAAACGTATTGAAATTTATCACGGAATGAAAATAGCATTGCCAAGTACATGAGTGGAATAGAAAATGCAAAAATAGTGAGACATTTGTGAAGATACTAGTACTTCTCGGCTGGACGAGAAGTACTAGTATCTTCACAAACGTTAAGTGGACGGCGCCAGAGAGCTAGCCACTCGGCCATCAGGCCCCCAATTATTCTTACTATCTTCTGAGTTCAAAAATGGTGATCATTTTTGGAGCACTAGATGCCTAGAGGATGCGATATGATCACTAGTCCTAACAGTCACTTCTGATTCATAACTATTGATAGATTTCCATTAAAGTGATGTGGACTGTGTCTACATGCGTCATTGCAATGCTCGACCTTACATTGCCACCGAAGAACGTGTTTGTTACATCTTTCTTACTCATCAAATCCGCCCCTTCCCCCAATGTTTAAACTGCTCGAGGACTGGCAGGAAAATAAATTCTGATCGATGACGAGTACATAGAGTAGTCCACACCTGATTAAAAAAAAATATTTTGATTGATTGTGTAAACAGAAATCCCGGTCCTCGGCAAACGTTGGGAAACTTCGATTAAGCGTAAGGGTGATTACATAAAAAATAATGCATTTATGAGATACAGCTTAACCAGAAAAATAATGCATCTATGTGAAAGATATTATGTAGAAGAATAAAGCATTTATCATTCCCTCAATGAATTATTTCTAAAAAATTTTTAAGGATTTCATTTGACTGATATATGTAGCATATTTGGTATACAAGAATATTATGCAGCATTCTTGTTTATAGCCATCAATTTAATTTTCTACCAAAATGTTTGTAGTTACACTTAAATTTTCCTTTAAACAACCTTAAGCAATAAAAAATAAATAATATCATTATAATAATATATATATATATATATATATATACACTCAAGAGCCAAAACATTATGACCACCTGTCAATAACGAGTTGGCCCACCTTTGGCGCGCAACACAGCTTCAACCCGCCTTGGCATGGATTAATACCACCACTTAATACCACTTCCACCTGATCACGTGCCTTCCACGTCATCCAGGCGAGTTCATTGCAAAATGTAGGGGTGGTCATAATGTTTTGGCTCTTAAGTATATATATATATATAGATATACATATAGATATAGATATATAACTGTGGTTGGTTAAATGACAATCATTGAATCTGAAATTAAAATTCGCGCTTTTCAATGTAGATTCTTGAATATAAAAAATTTTTATTTTCAATGGCATGTTTTCAGATATCATAAAAAATACAAAGAACAGGATAGAAACAAATGACATCAGTTAATCCATCCACTTAAGTCTGGCAATCTACTAACGCTTCCGTGGAGAAACAGGAGGCACTGCAGAACAGGAAGCAAGTACACCAAATTACATAAATATATCATTTAGTTATTAATTTAACTAATATCGAAATAATTTTGTCTGAACTTTTATCAGTCAAAGAAATGTACTGTATTTCAAACGGAATGATATCATTGTGTGGTCTACAATGAACTTTTTCAAGGTACACATATTTTTCAACTTTTGGGAAAATAAATCTATTAAATGAAAAAAAAAAAAAGAAATGTTATTTAAAACTCATAATAAAAATCTTCCAATACTCAAATATCTTCCTTTATTTTATTAAATTCACGCGCTTAACTTTTTTTACGACCACCTATTATTTGCATGAAAAACAGAATTTTTCCGCTGAGTATTACCATAAATCTTCAATCATGTTCAAATAGATGATTGAGGAAACATTTTGAGTTAAACTATCTTTCCGTCTCAGTGACTGGCGAATTTAAAGAATCTCCAAATTCCTAATGTAACTGTATTTCACTTTCAAATGGATTTTTAAATATCTAATTACATTCTTTTTTTCCCACTGTGTATTCTAGGAAATGTACGTTTCTAACTCTACGGAATAAAAGTAAAATCACAACATCGAAGAAATAAAGCTTATAATTGAACGGAAGACGTTTTTCTTTTTTATTCCCCGCCTTTTATTCCCTATAGCCTAATCTTTTATTGTACGTATTTTATTTTATTGAATCCTTATTTTTTTTTTTTTTACACCATTACTTTATTTTCATTATTATTATAGCATCATAAGATAGAAATTACTTTTTATTGTACTAAGATAACAGAATTTTGATAGAAGTCAACCATCATTGATTGAATCTTTATTTGTTTGATAACCCTATCCTGATAAATTTTAATATCTATTTTTATTATTTATTCATTCATTATTATTATTTTTGTTTTAGTATGATGCGAAGAATTTATCCATTTATATATGCACATAACATGCATGTCAAATGAAAATTATTTATCCGTAATAAAATTCTGTCGCCAAATGGTGACTGGAGTAGAATAGGTAGCTTCTGGAAGGCGACTAAAAATAGGAATAGTGCCCTGGGGTACAGCTCCTTGCCGCCATCGATCCTCCAGCCTGTAAAAATCTTCACCGTTAAGAAATCCGCGGACCTATATTTTATTCATTCATTATTATTATTATTTGTTTTCGTGTGATGCAAAGAATTTAGGCATTTATATATGCACATAACATGCATGTCCTGAAAATTAGATGGCCAGTGCCTGGGGTCACAACGTATAGCTGGGACTAAAAACCCTGCCCCTGGGCCGCTGCGGATTATATCAGGGGGTCCTCCAGGTTTGGGAGTTGGGTTGGGCTGATAACACCATCCCGTAAAAATCTTCACCGTTAAAAAATCCAATGAAGACAGTAAACGGCAGACCTTTATTCATTCATTATTCATTCATTATTATTATTATTTGTTTGTTTTCGTGTGATGCAAAGAATTTATGGATTTATATATGCACATAACATGCATGTCCCGTGAAAATTATTTATCCGTAATAAATTTCTGTCGCCAAATGGTGACTGAGTAGAATAGTCACAACGTAGCTTCGTAGAAGGCGACTAAAATAGGTACTCAGTGCCCTGGGGTACAGCTGGAAACCTTGCCGCTGCGGATTATATCAGGGGACCGATCCTCCAGGTTGGGAGTTGGGCCTGGGGCTGACAACTCCATCCCGTAAAAATCTTCACCGTTAAGAAATCCAATGAAGACAGTAACCGGCGGACCTTTATTTTATTCATTCATTATTATTATTATTTGTTTTCGTGTGATGCAAAGAATTTATGGATTTATATATGCACATAACATGCATGTCCCGTGAAAATTATTTATCCGTAATAAATTTCTGTCGCCAAATGGTGACTGGAGTAGAATAGTCACAACGTAGCTTCGTAGAAGGCGACTAAAATAGGTACTCAGTGCCCTGGGGTACAGCTGGAAACCTTGCCGCTGCGGATTATATCAGGGGACCGATCCTCCAGGTTGGGGTTGGGCCTGGGGCTGACAACTCCATCCCGTAAAAATCTTCACCGTTAAGAAATCCAATGAAGACAGTAAACCTTTGTTTGACCTTTGAAGACCTATATTTTATTCATTCATTATTATTATTATTTGTTTTCGTGTGATGCAAAGAATTTATGGCATTTATATATGCACATAACATGCATGTCCCGTGAAAATTATTTATCCGTAATAAATTTATTTCAGCCTAGATATTAATTACAATATATTTGAACATTCTACTATTTTATACAATTGCTTTTTAAAAAATTTTCAAGTGATTTACATCGCTTGGTTAAATTCAAAACTGTTGCAAAAATCCTATTTTGTAGTTTTTTTCCCTCTCTCTTTCGTAAATATTTATGCCACATATTTCGTGTTCATGCATAACAAATTTCTTGAAGAAAAAAATTTTTTTTAAATCTCATTTGTAAGATAATGCAAAACAAAACAAAAAAAAATCATGTAAAATTCAATAATATTCAAAGTCAGCAATCCTAAGTACGAATACGGACTATTTTCTCTTTGAGCTGTGACTTGCACAAGAAAAATACCCATTTTTTAATATGTACTTGAAAAATATCTTAAATGTCATTAATAAGGTATGTCGCTTGTTATCAGTAATTAATGATTAAGTTGAATTTAAAAAACTTTATTTGATCTTTTAAGAAATTTTTTTTTTATCAAAATCAAATATCGAGAAAAGACTGGAGACGTGACGAATCTTTAGCAGATTTAGCGTTACCTAAGTGCCCCACAAAGTGGCCTTACACAGACTTTCACTCGAGTTGCAACATCGGCACACTGTGAGAAACGAACACGTGGACCTACGTGCTAAGAAAGACCTTGGTGGCCTAGAGACATACACAGGTATTATTATTTTATTCTTCAATATGATATTTTGACAAATATGACTTTCAAGCGCAACTTTAAATCGAAAGCAGCGGAGATATCTAAGGGCAACCTATTGGTAATGTTTAATGTATTCCTGGTGCTCCAATAAAAACTGCTGTCACAAGCTTTTAAGCCTCCTTCACATCAAGGCATTGAGCGCTAAATGTCAAGCGATACAGACGATAGTTTTTGTTCTACTAGTTCACACTGAAGCAACAGAATTCACTTTACACCGAGTGAAGTTCAGAGTTATTCCTACGATCGTTATTGGATCAGTAGAAGTCACATGACACGTCAAGCGTTTGAGAATTAGAAGTTGGTCAACTTCGAACGAGCGATTCGAGCGTTCGCGTTGAAGCCTGTGATTGGTCAACGCTTTAATCCGATTCATAATAATGCGTCGAGGAGTGAGGAAGCGTTAACCAATCACAAGCCTCAGAAGTGATTGGTTAACGTTAACGCACAGAGACTAGTAATTGGTCTACGCTTGCCCTGCTCGACGCTTTACGATCACTTTGGTGGTATTTAAGGCTCGTGCCCACTGAGGCGAGAAAGATGTAAGCGAAAAATATGACCAATCACTAGCCTCACCACGTTCGCCTGAAAACCGGTTTGAAATGCACCTGCTCCGAGTTGATCCACTTTCAACTCGAAGCGGATCTTCACCGGGCGTAATGCTATTTCTGACGTTTCGCTGTGAAGGGTCGAAAACATTTTTCTCGCTTGCCTCTTGAATCTTCACGTCTCTCGCCTAGGTGGAAACTGTCTGGAATCTCATCTTTTCTTCCTATGCACTGCCGTCACCCCGGATTGAGCCGTCAACCTATGATAGTCAGACATTACGCTTACGCCGCGGTGTGTGGAGGCTTTAGTTTGTTAACATATTAAAAATGGGTTTGATTTGTTATAATAAATAATTTTAAAAATACAACTGAATTATAATAAAGATTTTATAAAAAAAAAAACTGAATTATAATAAGCATTTTGAAAAATACAACTGAACTATAATAAGAATTTTAAAATGAAATTTTAAAAATACAACTGAATTGTAATACAGAATTTTAAAAATAAAACTGAATTATAATAAATAATTTTTTAATGCGATTCTAGATAAATCCTGAACGCCAAGGAAATGTAGAATTCCCTTTATTAAAGTATCCGATAAGTTTAAAAGTGTCTATATGTTCTATCTTTCTTTTCCTTTTTTACAAAACACTTTATCAAAAAGTATTGAAGAACAGTTTCTTTAATTAGGGACAAAATATGAATTAAAATGAAATCGAAAAATGTCAAATGTTTAATGCTGCCTTAATTCTAACCTTCAAGAAGAGGGCTATAAATTTATATAGATATATATAAACAGAACTCTATTTACAAAAATTGAAAATCTGGATATAAATTACACAAGTATAGTTCACTCAAGTTCTGAGATTTTCAAGAGTTCTCACGCCTACGACAAATCTAAACACCTGGTCTGCGGCAGACCTTAACTATCACACGGTGCGATTCACGAAACCACAAGGGGGCTCGTTTTTGTAAACAGGCGGAAAACCCCCAGTCACTTCAGAGAAGAAAAAAAAAGAAAAGAAAAACAACCCTCTTTGGCGACTCGTCGCAGAACGCTCTCTCTCTCTCCTTCTCCATAAATCTCCCTTTAAGAAAATCCATCGGGAGGGGTGGAGGCAGCTTCCCTCACTTCAAATTGAGTAAACATTTCTCAGCTCGTGGTCTATCCCAATCCCACTGGAACAATTCATAGTATAGTTCATATTCAATCTGTAGTCATTTCGACCAGTGAAGGTCATAGACATTGACATAGACATAGACACAAACACATCACATAGACATAGATGCTAATTTCCCGAGTCTCATTATTTGACATAGACATTCCATAGACATAGATGCTAATTTCTGAGTCTCATTATACATGATACCGAATATCTGCTATCAGATTTCTCTTCTCATTAGTACAAAACACTAATTGCAAGTAATATAACTACCCAATAAAGCTCATCTGCTTTCAAATTTGAGTGATGGGCTCAAACGCTTATTTTTTTCAAATAACATACATTCCTCTCTCTTGGGAATGAAATGCCAAAACTCTTCACGTGAGAAAAAAATCCTACACAAGTAATACTTCAACAAAAAACATGATTCATAAATATTTTATATAAGAGAGTATGTATAGAGGTTCGAAATGTCAAGGATAAATTTCAAATTGAATGAATTTAGTAGAATTCATAAGAAAAATTGCTGATTCATTTTCTTTACTTTCGCTATCATACTTTAAAACAATGTAAGAATACAATAAATCAAACGCCCAAATAAAGAAACAATACATTTTTATTGTTTTTTATAAGAAGGTAGAACAAAGTTAAGGTTACTTCGCTCTTTGAAATATGGAGGTTAACGCGATCATGGTTGTTTCGACGAATAAAAAGGTCAAACCTGCATTTCGAATGTCGGTAAACTTATGGTTTCAAGTTTACTGGAATGCAACATTAATTCTACGGGTATACTTAATTAATTTCTATGAAAAAATTATTCAGCCTTGAAAGGACGAATGCATTCAGGTGTTGTTGAACAGAAGATGGTCTACTTCATAACACCAAATTGAATATGAAATGATGAAAATTTTAAAAAGGTCTGTGCTTGAATTTATGTTAGTCCGCAAATAACACAGGATTGATGTAACTCATTTAAATCTTTATCTATCATTTGATAAATTTTCAAATTCTAGTTTAAATTTTAAAAATATTTTTTTTTAAAATTCGAAACAAAATTATTATTTTAATGAAAAGTATAATTCATGTCAGCAACAAATAAAGTTCTGTATTTCAATCAAAATAATTTTTCTGTTTCAGACGCTTCGGACGCTTATTTTTATCAAATAATGTAACCGTACTTCCTCATATGCACTGCAAGAGAAAGCTTGAGGCCTCGAGACTCTCACCGGAGTGGAAGTACAGTGTAACCTGTTGAGAAACGTTTAGTTTGTATTTTCTCATCCCGAAAGGAAATATATTCAACGCAACCCTGCGTATTATTTGGCGTACAAACTCTCATCCGAGGAGGAAGTATATTTCACGCAAGCAGCCCGTGTCTGAGTATTTTTATATTCGGCTCATTCGTGGGATCCTTCCACGAATCTATATGTCTTTAAATGCATTAAATATTGTCTATCTCTAATTGTATGTGCGTGGTTTCTGTGAGTGTGTAAATAAAGGTGTGTGTTCCTAAACTTGTATCTGAAGTCTCAACCCAGTCACCCAGTTACAATCCAACTGTGCATCCACAACACTACAATATGTCGCCCAACGTAGGACCCTTGAACCGACAATATTACAATAAACATTAAGAAAACTTATAATGGAAGGTATTTTATTATGCTTTCAATTATTCAATTAAGTAAATTATCATGATACTTATAATTTTATACAAAACTAATATTACTACATTAATTTTCTATTGGGCGAAATAAACTTTATTATTTAATATTCATTTTAAAAATAAAATGTGTTTATATTTTTTTTTTTTTGACGTACTTTTCTTAAAAAATAATACACGAAACTCATTTTTAAAAATGAAACAACATCTACGTGTGTCTAGTAAGTTTTAATATAAATGTAGAAAAAAAAAGAACGTCAACAAACAGTGAATTAAGATTATTATAAAAATAATATATCAAGTTATATTTATATTGATAATATATTATTTCATTAGTTTAAATTTACTTTTAGATATTATTCCCATCGTTTATTTTTTTTTAAATATTTTTTGTTTATATATTTATTTATTTGTAGTTCATTATATGTT
>BPLR01002391.1:0-17745 GCA_021605095.1 Caerostris extrusa
ACTTGGTGACAACTCTGTGGCTACCAGTTATTTTCAGTATTGAGTTTTCTTCTTTCCATTTTTCAAATAGTTTGCATGAAAATTTTCCGCTAGAATTCTGGTGCCTTTGTAAATGACAGAGGGAATTTGATTCAAGCAAATTTTGAGAAAGATAGTGATTCACTGGTTGATTGTGCAGCTGTTTCTAGAAACAGTCGCGTCTTTCATTTGAAATGACGCGCACATGCCTGGATCCACAAACTTGGAAGATGTAAGCTACTGTCAGTTGTCGAAGCACGACAGGATTTTGTTTTTAATTTAACCATGTACTACTCAAATTATATGACGAGGTTACAAAGAGTGAAAAATACTCAATTTGTTTATGAATAGTGAGACATAAGACGGTTAAGCTTAAGAAATAATTAATAATTAATAATGATATTAGTAAAATAGTAATGAAAATAACAATGAATAATACAAATAAAAAACAAGCATTATAAAAAATATTTTTAAAAGTCAATTCCTACTTTTTCCACTATATTGCGGAAAATCGCTTTGTAAGTAATTTTCATTCATTTTTACAGTTTATCTGGCGCCACTATTGGTCGATATATTACAAACTTAAATCTAAAAAAAAAAATTAAAATGAATAGATTTAATTTAATTACTGAATTAATCTTTGAAAAACTGCATTACATCAGTGCTCATCCACCAAGAAAGTTAAAAAAAATATATTTGAACTCTATGATGGATGAATAAAAAGTACTTATGAATGATTGAAAATTTGAATCAGATATATATATATATATATATATATATACCTATGGGAGGCTTGTAGGAAGGGGTGAAAAGAAGAAAAAAACAATTCATATGGTGAAGCGTGCAAAAATCTGGCTGCAGAGACTTAAAGAGCCTCAGAGCTAAGGTGTTCAGATGTATACTCCCAGCGCTGCTGGCTCGGAAATTGCACCAAATGGTTTTTCTTTTTTTAAGTAACCAGACGAAGCAATTTGGCTGATGTGAAAAATGACCTTTATAGAACTACTCTAAAATCAAATTCTGAAAATATAATTGCCTATGGAGTCTGGGCCACATAATTTTTAAAATAGGGCTTTTTGAAGAAACAGTTGTTTCAAAAAAAGATTAAGTGATCAACAGTAATTTAAACACTTCCTCATCAAAAGAATATAATTTGAACGAACTGATTGCTTGAACATGTATGTATGTATGTACGCTCAACTATGCTTTTATGAGGGTGAGGATCGCATAAAAAATAATTAAGTAACTATAAGAAAAATTTTGTACGATATACATTAAAAAAATTGTTTGTAATGTGATAAATAAGGAACTTGCGAAACAAAATTCCACATTTAATGGCGGTCTGTGTGAATTTGCCTTTGAGTCTACTGGGCATTTCAGGTTTGAATCCTGGCGGTGGCATGGATGTTGAGTGGTTCGGAATCCAGGTTGAACCCAGTCCATTAAGACCGGGACCCACAGTTCGGTTAACTGGCGTTCCATCCTAATTAAACTAAATCTATTTGCACAATATGACCGTAGAACGACAAACGAGCCATTGGCTGTATCCAATCAAACCCTCACGATGCAGCTTCCAGAAAATAGTTTTCCCAAGCGACTTAAGGAATTGATTAACTTACACCAGAACAATTTAAATGTGTTTCTTGCTATATATTCAAAGTGGCAGGCTTAAAATTATTCATCATTTCATCAAGTGCACGGGTTGCTGGTGAAGGAGGCTTTGGTTTTGAAGCCACTTGAAGGGGCTACCTCGCATCCAATAACATTCGTGATGTAATGTGATTATAATATCGCGTGGGAATGCATCTGGTATTAGTTCTTTTAATTTATGTTATTTTGCATTATCTGTTTTCTTTTTGAATTAATTTTTATTCATAATATGCATTTGATGGAATTTGTTTTTATGTGCCGCGCAAAGGAACCGCATGAAAACAAGTTTGGGTATAATTAAATCTAGCATTATTATTGTCTTTTGTGCTATGTGAATTTTCGTTGGAAAAAGAAAATTTTTCGTGTTATAGCTGAAACTTATTACTTTCTTGTAACAAATAATCAAGTGTCTGACCAATCGATTTGTCTACAGTCCTTACGAATTCTGAAACAGTAATTAGCTGAAGATATTCCAGGTTAAGGAGTACCTTATATATCTTCAGCTCAGTAGGAATACTTGACGTATCTTTAAAAGGGAAAATTGAAGGGGAAGATATCTTTTTTAAAAGGGAAAAATTAAGTTTCAAACAGGGGAATCAATAACAATGTACCCAATGAGGGGTGCCCGGAAATTGATGCTAATTACACATTTCTCCAATCATAACTGGGATGTGTAGTAAGGGAGTTTGGGTGTTTTTATGCACACTATGAAATCGGTTTAACGTATTGCTTTACACGGGTAGGTATGGGTGTTGAGGCGATGATTTTCCCCTTCCGCTTACTTTCTTATGGAGCCAGATAAGGTTTGATGTGATTTGAATATTGAGTGAAATGCTTTTCAGCTGTGCTCCCGTATCTTTAAGGAGCTGGTTAGAGGAAGGAGTATCCAAAGCTACGGCTGCGACTCTTTATCAGTCCAGCCCGCCACAATTTATTTTGATTACGCGTTGTCAAATTTACATTAGCAAAATGCAAATCATTTACAAAATATTATTGTAAGGATGTGTTTAATTATATAACCAATTAGGAACAAAATTGACTTGAATGAGGTGCGGTAACATGATACGTTTAGAGCACTATGAATGGGTTATATATGTAGAAACTGTAACCTCTACTGATAAGTGTTTCGCCAAATCAAGTGAATCAAGGTTTTACAGGATGAGAGAGTTACATCTGCACGCTTCAGAGCCTCAGTGTTTGCTGACATGCAAAAGCTTGGTATGTTTTTAAATAAATTGCCATTTTCTGGACACATTTCTTTCGGCTGCAATCATGCAATCACTTGATTAATTCGCCTTCAGTAAATGGTTACCTCATGTTTCACTATTGAATGAGCCGTGCTGAAGTAGCTCGAGTTGTTTTGCTTGTTCAGCATTAAGTTTCTTAAACAACAATTGCTGAGGTTTTCAAACCGCGTTTCAAAGATTCATGTTCATTTTCTGCAATATCCTACTTTGCAAACCAGTGTTTGCTGACATACAGAGTTTATTTTTCAATAAATAAATTCTTCTGCTGCAGCAATCCTTGATTAATTTGCCATCCAGTAAATGGTTTCCCCTATTGAAGGAACCACGCGAAAGCTAGCACAGATTTACATCTTGTTCTTCAATAAAATTTTCAAAGATTCATATTTTTCTAACCGTAGACTATCTGTAAATTTGGAGTAATTCTGAAAATATTTAGTCTCATTCCATTTTTATATTGTATTCTTTGAGGACAGAATATTATTTCATTTGCAAATTATACATTGCTTTATTACTTGCCTCTATAACGAAATATCCGATATCATAAATTACTCTTTCAAAAATGTTCACATTCACTATCTATTTATCTTATCTTTCGTTTCTTTTCCATATTTGTTCAAAATCCAACAAGAGGCAATGTAACTTCTTGGCGATGGCATCAAAATTATAGCGCTTGACTCAAACCTTCAAGGAGAATTTGGAACTGTCAATTCTCGATTTGTGGCAGCACCACACGTTCTTGTGAGGTGTTTTCGAGTGTGTCGTTCCATCTTCCAGACAAGCGCAGAACAGGCAGTCTCTCAAGACACACTCTGGCTCTGCTCACTCGTCCACAAAATGGCGTTGGCATACTTCGAGGCCTTAAGCTTCGAAGGACACCTGGATTGAGGGTGTGAAATTTCCGCCTCTCCCCCATAAAATGGCTGCTGTACTACTGGCTGGCGCGAGATAGCGCATTTTCCAAGTCTCAATGGCATTAGTGCTTTCGACGCTTGCCCTTAAAGTACCAACAGAAATTGTGAAAGAAGCACAGTTCCACTCCCTCACGCCATATATGCTTCATTCGCCGGCTAGTTCCGTAACAGGAAATTTGAGTTTTAATTCGGCAGCTGGTTGGTAGGATGAATTAGCTAAATCTTTGCCCTTGGGACTTTAGAATAGTTTTAGACCTACTATTTAAACAGCTGTTCGCTGGTGGGTCTATTCTAAACAGTTCGCTGGTTTCAAATTTAATGATTAACAATCTGTGTAACAAAGGCAGCGATATTTGAGAAATATTAACTATGTTTAGAAATCTATTAGTAATTTATTACAATAGATAAGATTAAAATTAGTAAAAAAAAAAAAAAAAGATCTGGGTACATTTTCGGATCCTTTTTTTCTTATCCCAAATGTAAGTGTTTTGAGAATCCTCAGACCCACGAATGATTCAGCATTTGAATACTTTAATTTACTAGTTGAAGCATTTTTTTCTTCTTTCTAAATAACGTTTGGGTGGGTGCAAAAAAAAAAAAAAAAAAAAAAAAAAAAAAAAAAAAGTTGGAAACCACAACGACCAGCGTTGAAATGGTATTCTTGAAAACGATTTTTTTGCTGGGACAAAAGAAGTTGATTGCACGTGCAGGAGTGTCGACGACCCCGCGTTTTTCATTTTTTCTTGTATCCATGAATCCACATTTGAATGCTGTTAAGAAAAGTTTTTACAATAGGAAGTTGCCTTCCGGGAGAGTTTCAGGTAAACATTCAAAACATGGAAAATTCTGCCATCCCCATGCGAGACAAATTTTTTTTCCACCAACGAGGGCTCTCGTTTCTAAAAGCAGCACCCTCAAGGACGCCTCTTGCGGATTGGAACAGGTTCTGCATGCTACCTGTTAACTGTGCTACATGTAGAACATTTATCTTGAACGTATCTTAGTTGTCGCCACACGGTCACTTTTTTGCACACTTTAAAGATGAATTAGACCGGGATCTACTATTTAACGTGGGTTCGAACCACTACTAAACATCCATGCCACCGCCAGGGAGCCTGAAGCTTGTAGTACTAAAGCCGGGCGCTAGCGACGCCGTCAGAACCGCTGAAGGTGTCTTAGAGTGTAATGCATTGTATATTAACAGCTCGCAAACACTCTTAGACAATTGTCTTCGATACCTTAAGGAAAGCGCTGCACCGACGTTACTTTCATTTAGCACTTTCTAGGAGTTCTAGGGTGCGTGTAGCTGGAAGATAAGCTACGGACGCGAAATAACAATATTCCCCCTCTACGCTCTACGATCTTGTTAGACCGGGACCTACGGTTTAAAGTGGATTCGAACCACTACCTGTGGTACCGCGCGTCAGCCTGCCACTCGGCCATCAGGCCCTCGATAAAGGAGGGTATACCATTGATAAAAACGAGCTGATATGCATGTTTCAGAAATTTTCAATTTTATTTTGATTAGTTATGTTAAAAAAAAAAAAAAAGTCGTTGATTTAAAATAGCTTGAGGTTTTTTCTTCTTCTTTTTCTGACTCGTTTGTGGTCGGTTGGCCAAATGTTGCAGCCAAGCGTGCGGCTCTCGAGCGTGACTCACCGCCGCTCTTATCTTCTCCCTCCGCAAGCTCTCTTTTTAGGGCGACCGTCCGTTAGTTTGTTTATTTCAGGGTGTACAGTGTAATACGTTCATTTTTTACATTTTATGAGAGTTTAATTATAAAATATAATTTTTATTTTTTAGAGAACCTTTGATGATAATTTTAAAATTAGTAGTGCTACTGTTGTTTGATTCTTCAGGTGCTGAAAATTACATTGGGTAATGTCTGTTCTATCTGTGATTGTGATAATTTTCTGTAGACATTTATGGAAAAACTGTTTGTGTTTTACATGTATTTTCTTAATTATGTAAATATATTTTGTGTTTTTGCATATGTTTGTGATGTAAAATGAATTTTTTTAACCTTACATGAGACAAATCTAAAAGTTTAGATAAATTTTTTTCTACTTAAATTTATTTTTCTTTCTTTCAAAATAAATGATTTTTTTTTTATTATTTAATTTCTTTCAAAATTATCTTTTGACCTTTGAACAAAATTAACTAATGTTAAATATTAATTTTAATACTCAATTGACTAATAAAAATGACAAAAATTGACTAATAAAAATACAATAAGCAATTTATTTATATTAGTCAATTGCTTTAAAAATATTCAGGCTATTAATAATAAAATTTTTATTTCTTTTGTGTATCCGTTGAGTAATGTTTTAACTTAAAAATGTTTATTATTCATTCATAAAAAGAATTGTGATATGTTCTAATCACCTGAAAAATCAAATAGAGAAATATTAATGATATTTAATATGAACATTGTTTAAATGGATTGATAAGTATTTGGAATCATTAAGTAGTTTTATTCTTATTCATTGCTAGTCAGTTATTAATTAAATGAATTATTTATATTTTTTTTCTGTCTATTTTCTATTAAAAATCTAGTGCAGTTCTAATATGTATGCTTCTTAAGTATTTTCATAATGAAAAGATAATTTATAAATGCATAATTTCTTCTTTAATGGCTTCATCTTTTTCTTTGATATTCTACTTTTAAATTTAATATTTTTGTATTTTATTGCTTTTATAATTAGAAAATTAAGATAACAATTAGAATTGTGGAAAAAAAAAGTTTTATTACATGAAAACAATTACAGGATTTAATTATTTTCTATTTTAAATTGTTTCATTTCTGTAAATATGTAAAAAAAAATTTCAGATAATTCCTAATTTATTTTTTTTTTTAAATAATATGCATTATTAGGATTAAATTATAATTTAACAATATAAAAGCTTAAAGGGAATTGGATATAAACCAGCTTAATTATGCATAATACTGCTTTAAATTTATTTACCATGATTTAAATAAAAATTCACTTTTATTTTAATTGTCTTAAAATTAATTTTTATATATTATTTGATTAGTGCTGACATATTTTTTTAGGAAAGGCGGAGATTACAATAACTGAATTACTTACAGTATGAATTATGCTATTTTTAATAATTTTTTTTTGGTAAACATTCTTAATCTTAAATTGCTTTTAATAAGAATTAATGTTGCTTTAAATTGTATCAACAAAATTCAATTATTTCCTGTCAATTTAATAACTATAATTTTTTTTATTTATCTTCTGAAAGATTTTACAAATGGTAATTTTTTTGGGTAGGTCTAAAAAATGATCATTTATTAAAAATTAAAAAAAAAAAAAATTGAATCTCAGAAAAAATTATGGACGAAGTTTTTTGAACTCTTTAGTAAGTGATGTGTCAGTCTTTGAGTATTAAGTTTTAGTTCATATTTGTAATTATCATGTAGTGTTAAGTGATTGATGTGTTGTGAACAATGATTTATTATATGGCTATTCTTTTGTAATGAGTTTTTGTCATCACTTAGTTTTGTTCATTAATTTATCAATTTAGTATAATAATCATTTTTATATCAGTCTTGAATATTGCACTTTTATTTTTCATTTTATTAACTTTATATGACATATTATTTATAATATATTCTTTTCTATGTGCACTTTACTATTTGTTTTATTGCTACTTTGTTAGAAGGGATCTGTTTTTTTTTTTTCAATTTAATGGATTTGAAATGTTATGGTAATATTATTCTGGTAACTCAAAATATTTAATTCTTGTTAAATTTGCTAGGTTAAGACTCATGCAAAAGCCATCAAAAGAGTGCCATTGTTAATTTTGTTGTAATTTTTTTTTTTCTGGTGCCAAAATAATAATAGTAATAATACAATGAAGTGCCTTAACAATCAAAATAATTCTATGACTTTCATAGCAACTTAAAAGTAAGAAGTATTTTTGATCAAAGAATATTTAAAAATGTTTTGATAAAAAATTTTCATATGCTAATATGTACAAAACTGAGCTTAATTCACTTTGTAAAAAGTCTTTATTAAATATGCATTGCTGATGAAACATATTTTACTTTTTAAACAGATTATATTCTTGCTGTAAAAGTTCATTTAAAAAGTAGATATTTTCATTCATGTTTTTGTATAGTGTACTATTCAATTTGAAAATGATGAAAAAAATCTTAATTTATGTAACTATTTTAAATGTTGATCAATAAATATTCTTACATTTTAACAGGATTTGTATCTTTATTTTTCTAAAATCATTAACTTTTGTAAAAAAATATTTCAGCCTTGAAAAAAAATTATTCTAAATAGTTTTCTGTTATTATTTTAAAATGTTGTTAATCTCAGTTAAAAATATTTTAAAATATGAATTGCATCGTAAATTTATTAAATTCTTCATATGTCATTGGTTGTTTTAGTATTTTTTTAACGAAAATATTTTGGCAGATTATACTTTCGGTATCTTTAAACATCCAAGAATATTTCTTCCAGTACATAAATCAAGGAGGAAGGGAGAAACTTTAAAAACGAATTTTTTTTCTACTTATGGATCTAGAGATTTTTAGAAGCACAAATTTATTATAAATAAAATGTCATTTAGGTGCATGAAACATGTTTTGTCTTGCATGAATTTATTAAAAGGGAGCAGTATTTACACAGGACTTGCAGCATTTTGATGTCCACTCCAGATGAAATTTCATTGTAAGGTGCAATTGATGTGATAAACTTTGAATGGTATATAAAAGTATTGGCTTATAGTACATTGTTTATGTTTATGTGAATATGGAGCTGAAAAATATTTTTGACATTTATAGCTGATTTTCAGGATCTATTGTTTTTACAATAGATCCTGATTTTATAGATTATCGATTTTGGGTGTAGTTTAAAAGGCAGGATGGATGAGCAGTATTCTATTTTTATGTATAGTTTTCAAATACTAAAATTTAATATTTAAAAACAAAATGCTGCTATAATGGTGTATTTCAACATAATTGAAATTCTACACATTTTATTCAATGCAATTTATATTTTTAATCACAATTGAAATTGATTATAATTAAAAATTTTCTAATATTTTAAACTGTAATATCAAGATTTAAAGAAATGATTTTGAACAGATATATACTGCTTTTATTGTATAGTTTAGTTTTCTTTAAGATTAAAATTAGGATTATGAATAGTGTAAAATACCTGCAAGTAGAATTTTCATTGGATAAAATCTTGTTCCAAATGCTTATTTTAGTATTGGAGAGTTAAAAAAAATATTACAGATGTTTTAAGCAATTCAAGTAAATATATAAAAACTGCCGTTTGAAAATCATGGAAATAATTATCAAATGAAATTATTCCATCATTGCAATGCATTTCTTTTGTATGTTATGACCATAAAAACAAAATACTTCTAATAAATAGTTACTTTTTGCTGTCAAATGTTAAAATGTTAATTATACATTTTTTTTTTTTTTTTTTTTTATCATTATTTAACTTTTTACAATTGATTATCGTGAAAGTTTTTAGAAAGATAAAAAAAAAAAAAAAAAATATTTAACAATTCTCAATTGCAATTGCTCAAACGTGGCTGGATAAAATTAACAATGTTATTTTTTTAATATATGACAGTAAACAAAAATAAAGTATTGTAAAAAAATTTTTATTATTTCATGTTGATATTGAAACAGGTTGTTAGTAAATGGAATTTATATACTGTATTGAATTAAAAAATTGAAGGGGTACAAAAATACCACTTAAATATTTTTAAAAGTATAATACTTATTTAAAAAATTTTATAGATTGTTAAAAATGATATCCGATGTTCATAATTTAGTCTTTAAATGTGTTAAGGTTTGGTGTTTAACTTTATTTTTCATAAAAATTGTAAAATACAGCGATTCTGTCTGTTACTGTTATAAAATTATTTTGTTTTTTTAACTACAAATGGTTTCATTAAATGATTGTATAAAAATTATCTTAAACTAATGAAAATTTTCTGTTTGAGCTTTAAAAAAAGTTATTTTGAATGAAATATAAAAGAAAAATTGTGCAGGCTAATGTTATGTTATAATTAAATTTAATTAATAATTATTGTAAACATATTATTAAAAAATGGTAAATTTATATGTTTTTAATTATAAATAAAGGGCTATAATGAAACAAATTTTAATTTAACATAATATTAATTATACTAAAAATATCTTGGCCATTTTATTATTTTGTATTTAAACTTTTTCTTAAGTTTAGATTTATATCTCCAAAAGAAATTAATACTTTATTAATCATTTTTTTTTTATATTTTTAAAAAACAATTTCTTTTTAAAAGCAATCAATAGAAATATACATCTGAATGATAATATTTACAATATTCATAGCTTTTGCAGATTATAATTTGTTGATGAAAAAGAAATACTGATGATGAAATTTGTAAAAAATTCAGTTGCTCTAAAAAAGAAATAAACGAATGGACATCAATGAAAATATTTTTGTTTAAAATCTAGTTTTATTTCTCTTTTATGCTATATATTTAATCAAGGTAAAAATTAATTTTATATTTTAAATTTAGAATCTTTATTACTATTTTTAATATTTAGATTCAAGTCAAAAATGGATTCCATTTTAATTTTTTTCATCGGTCTTGCTTATGTTTTTTTTTATTGCAATTTTCATGCCAATTTGAGAAAAATCTATTGCTGATTGGCTTTAATAGAAATTAGTAAAAATTAACATTAGTTTTATTCATAAATATTACATACAACGATAAATTGACGTAGTGATGGCGCTGTTTAACTTAATCCACATATTATTCTTTAATTATTTAAAGTTAAAAAATGATAATGAAGTAAATAATACAAGAAAGGGAAGATGGGAAATTGCTGACTATTTTTTATAATCCTTATCGTAAAGAAAAGATGAACTTGATAAAATAAAGAAATTAGACAAAATTGAGGAAACACACACACACACACAAAATAAACTAGTTTTTAAAAAAGCTAAATTCGATAACTAAAAAAAAAAAAAAATTACACACATATTTATGCATACATTTCATACACATATGCATACTTTGTATCTTCATTTTACAATCTGTACTAATTTATCGTTTTACTACAACTTTTTATACGCAAATTACTTTAAAAGGGGAAAAGAAAAAAAACTATGACATTTTCTTTTGTATCGTTTTATTAAATATTTTTTACTTTTCAAATTTTTTTTTTTTACATTTTAAATACTGACAAATAAGCCATTTAAAAACACAATGCAAAACCGTCATATTCTACTAATCGTTTTAAACAGAGGAACAAGTAATTGAATATAGAAAGTGTTCCCATCTTGTTAAGTGCCACATAACTATTAACTGCTTTTTATGGATTTCTTAACACAAAGATCTTCGTTCATGAGGTACTACAAAAGCAGTTTTTAATTGCTTACGGACACTAATTTCAATTGCACTGGCAACATGTCGCTTTTAAAAATTACTGTATTCAATTATCGAGTTGAATGCCTTCAACAGCCGGATATATAAATTGCTTTTGCTTCTGTAACCCCAATTCGCCGACCTGGAGATTTGCGCCTAAGGTTTTCCAGCAGCGGCTTTTGACACAAACGATGTTCAACCTCTTTTCCCCTCTTTGCAGAGAAGAAAAAATATATCTTCTCCTTTAAAGTCGAGCTCTCCTCTTTTGGCTTCAGTGTTTGCCTTCCAGCTATGCAGGTGCTTCCAGACAACGTATAATTCGTAATTGTCAATCAGTAAAAGGATAAACACGATTTACTTGGATTTTCTTACATTTCGTTTGGTAATAAAGTTTTGAAAAATACAAGTTTGATAAATGTTAGTGCTCGTGATTGGTTTTCCAAAATTAAAAAGTAGATTTGTATTCGATTACTATTGATGGTTTAGTGTGATAATGTCGTAATAATTGATCCTCATTTTAAAGTCTTATTGGTTTTTTTTTTTTTTCTTGATAATGGGTTATTTTTAAAATATCTGATAATTTTCTTGATTGTTGTAAATGACAACATAGATTGAAAAAAGACCAAGTAAATTTTAAGTCGCTATTTGTTGTTTAGTTGATGCAATTGTAAAATAAATCGTTATTTATTTATTTATTTTTCTAATACAGCTGGAAAACACTTAGACAGTTGTCTTTTATACTTTAAGGCAAGCGCTGCACCGACGTTACTCACTTAGCACTACCCAGGAGATGTGTGTAGCTTGAAGAAAAGCTACGGACACGGAGTAACAACATCCCCGCAACGTTCTACGATCATGCTAGACCGGAACCTACGGTTTAAAGTAGATTCCGAACCACTACAAACATCTATGGCACCGCCGGGACTCGAACCCCAAACCTGTGGTACCGAGCGCCAGAATCGTTATTTATTTATAAGTGTTTATTTTTGAAAAGAGATATTTTTTAACAAATTGAAATTTATTTTCTTATCTTCTTCATTTGCACAATAGTCCCATGGTGGGCCAAGGCCGTCTGCCTATTAGGAGATTTCGAGACAGGAGATGTTTCCTTTTTACGAGGTAGGGACGTCAGCCCTACTTCCAACAGTTATATCAGATCGGGACCTACAGTTTAAGGTGGATTTCGAACCACTACAAACATCCATGGTACTGTCAGGATTCAAACCCGAAACTTGTGGCGCCAAAGCGTTAGTCACTTGGCCATCAGGTTCCATTTTCATATCTAGACTAGAAAATCGTTGGAAAATACGTAGAAAATAATCATGTATTCTAAAAGGTTTTTTATTCAATTCCTTCTATTAGCTCACACTATCCCTATATATATCTTGTTCAAATTTTTAGTCTTTAATAAAATACTTTTTATTCATCCACTCAAGTTCAAATACATTTTTTTTTTTTTTTTTTTTTGAACTTGTAGTGGATGACACTTGATGTTAATGCAGTTTTTTCAAGCATTAATTTAGTAATTAAATTTAATTAATTAAAAAAAATTTTTAGATTTAAGTTGCATATATCTACCAATAAATGGGGCCCGATAAACTTAAAAAAAGTGAATGAAAATTATTTATAAAGGACTTTCTGCTATATAGTGAAAAAAAAAAAAATAGGAATTGACTTAAAATTTTTTTTTTTTTTATATTACTTGTTTTTTTATCCAGGTACCAAAAGCATAGACTTGCTAGGAATGAACAATTCTGTGAGTTAAACCGGTAAATAAACTTACAATTTTAAAAATTCTCTACTAAATTTTTTAATTCATACGACGCCCTGAGAAATAACACACACAGATATGTATATTTTTTCAAGAATTTGTTAGATTATTTTTTTTTTTTTTTTTTGCAAAAGCATTATGGCTGAAACAATTTTAAAAGTATACATTTAAATGTATACTAAAAAACTAGTTTTTACTATTTTATGTATTATTAACTTTCAAAAGGCGGCCTGATGGCCAATTGGCTAGCACCCTGGCCTTTGGTTCCACAGGCTTTAGATTCGAATCCTGGCTGTGGCATGGATGTTTGTTGATGGTTCGGAATGGAGCCTGATGGCCGAGTGGCTAGCGCTCGGTAACACTGGTTTCGGGTTCGAATCCCGGCGGTGTCATGGTTGTTTGTAGTGGTTAGGAATCCACTTTAAGCCGCAGGTCCCGGTCTCATATGACCGTAGAGCGTCACAGAGCCCAATCAGACATTTCACCCACATCAAACTGTTTAGGGGTAACTCGGGTCTAGGCATTGTGGTGTAATAGTGGTTCGAATCCGCGTTACACTGGTAGGTCCCAGTCTAATTATAATAAAATGTGGTGAAAATAACCGTATGGCGACAAACCAAACCGTTCAAAAGTGAAATAGTCTTAATTTAATTAGTAAACTAACTCAGTAGGGAAGAAAGAAAGGAAGAAAAAAAAAAATTTCCCACTTTAAATATTCAAATACCGAACAAAGCTGAAAGCAATAACATAAGCTGAATAAAAATTACTGTTCTACATTCAAACTGTGTAGCAGTTAATTTATTTTCATCTTTCTAATTATTCGTTTTTTTAACATAAAAGTAGGTTTAATCTTTGCAACAACAGGTGAACAGGTGTTTAAAGATAACAAGTATGAATTTTTTTTTAAAAATTCTTTATTTGTTAACGACAAAAAAAAAATAAGAGTAAGGTAACGTGATTTATAAAGAAACCTATTTAAATGAACTGTGTTCTTATAGCACGAAAAGAAAATATCAGTGGTCTCAAATTTTAAACTAATACAATAGGAAAAATATTGATGCATGGAAAAAGAATATAAATTGTATTTCCTTGTCACTAATTTTTTTTAAAAATATTATCTTATTGCTGAAAGACTTGCTGTACAAGCGGTTTAGAATATGTATGCAATGTGTGTGTCAAATCAAAATAGGTCTGAATGTCAAAAAAAAAAAATAATTCAGTTTTATTTAATTTTAGAATGATAAAATAGCCAGCATTTGATTCATTATCCGAGCATTTAGATTTCATTTGACGCTATTCATAAAACTCGATTTCATTCAAGAATCGAATTAATCAGTGTACAGCACGTGTGTTAGAAACATTAAAGTAAACAAGCTTGCTATTTGCATTTGGCATACTAATCTATTCAAGGTCAATAACTGTTTAAAAGGTTAAAACGAATCGGCATAAACAAACGGAAATTCGGCGATTAATCTTTTTGAGATTTGTTACATATTATAAATGAGGTTTGTATTTGCCCAAGGTCTTTTCTGATAATGAATGCATCAGTCAAAAGATTCATGGTAAGCCATAAATAATTTCATGAACCGTTTTTTTTTTTCCCTTTTTTGTTTTGTTGTTTTTAATTTCTAAATACAATTGGTAATTATTTTAGTTATGCAAATTGGTTGCATAATTAAATAATTTCAGCTGTATGCTTTCAACTTATGCAAGGTTGTTAGATTTAATTATGCAAACAAGAAGTTTACTAAATTGTTTGTTATCTTTATCTTCTGAATCCCCACCTCTTCTACTCGAATCTTCAACGAAAAAGATTTTTTTTTTGTCTTGTGACTTATTGTCCTTATCATAAGCATAGACATGAGAACTTTCAGTTCGGATTTGCTTGTCAAGGTTTCCCCTAAAATTGAATTCCAAAGTGTTATCGACTGGGTTGTTCCAGATTGATTAATTAAATATTGACTAATTGAGATTATGTTATAACGTCTTGACCTATAATGGCTTCTAGCAGAGGGCCACTTTCAGATTCATGGGGACACTTTGATTTTTATTTACAATCATTATATACTACATATATATATATATAATGTGCGTGTGTACAAAATTCTGGGTTAATACAAATTATTATTTAAAAAAAAGAAAATTAAAGATTTAAATTTGATTCACAAATGCAGTTCTCTCCAAGGGCGGAGTTCTCGAGTCTACGTCGAATCTTAAAAACACGTGGTCTGTAGCAGACCTTAATTATCACACGGCGTGATGCACGCAACCACAAGGCTCACTTTGAAAACAGGTTGAAACTTCGGCCTGTTCTATCACTCAGTGAAAAACAACACTTTTTGTGGACTCGTCACAGAACACTCTCTTGCTTCTCCAAAACTCCTTTCCAAGAAAATCTTCAGAGAGGGAGTCAGCTTCTCACCCTTCCCCATTGGAGTAGACATTTTCAGCTCGTGCCTTATCACCAATTATTATGGAACAACTCATGGTGTAATCCATATTCCGTTATGTAATTGTTTCGCCCTATAAAGGTCGAACAGACAATCGTAATTTCATAATGTATCATTATACATGACACTGATCTGCTGTCATATTTGAGTGACAAGTTGTTCCTAATTTTTAGTAAAATTTAATAAATCTAATAAAATTTCACTAATTTTAAGAAAACTTTTAGTAAAAAAGTGATTTCCATTTATGTCTATAGTTTTCTCAAATGTTTTCCCCCAAACATAACTTGATATGGATGCAGTTATTTTTGAAGTCAGTAAAAGGTGAACTCAAAATCCGTTAAGTTGAACTCAAATTTCATTTTTATCATCGTGATTGCCATTTTAATCTTCTTGTGAGTTCGATTTTTGTGTACAGAGTTTATTGGCATTTATTCAAGTGACCAGAAACACTAAGGTTTCCGCCTTAGTGTTTGTGGCCGTGTGTATTGTAAGGTTCCCACCTTAGTGTAGGCTGTAAGAGGTGCAAAAAAACTACCATCGAACTTGATATCGCGAACCATGTTTGGGCCGGGGATAATCCCGAAAATATTTTATGAAGGGTGTGCCGGTCACACTGCAGCAGAACGCGTGATTCATTCATAATATTTTTCATCTCAATTTTTTGTAACCAGCTCTATGGTTACGTATTCCACAGTTGCATATAATAAGAGAAACAAAAACTGCCATCGTTGCTTGGTCTCCACTATTCCAGGGCTGCAATTCTTAGACTTTTTTGGTTTGATTTATGGCTCTATTGTCTTTTTTTTTTTTTTTTTTTTTAACACTTTAAGCTAATTAGATCGGGACCTACAGTTTAACGTGGACTCAGAATCACCAACAAACATCCATGCCACCGCCAGCAGGTTGAATCTGGAACCCTTTGGTACTAATGTGCTTGGGAGCATGGAAATAATTGGCCATCAGTCGGCTTTTTTGAAGGGGGAGAAGACATATAACTCTTTTTATGAGATGCCTGAGGAGACACTAGAGGATTTTCATAGTACGAATCGTTGCTTCGACAGATCATGCCTACCATCACATTCGGTATCATTGAGACTTAGTCCGTTATTTTTTACAAATAAAAATGTACAATAAATAATTAAAAATTTTTTGAGTGGAAAAAATAAATTAAATTTTTGTATATAAAAAATTTAAACTTTCTGGGCTTTAACAAATCCCATGTTTTTTTTTTTAATTCAATCTTTTACATTGTTAAATAATAATTTAATTTTTTTTTTTATTTCACTTATTTTACTGTTAAACTGTGATAAAGGGAAATTATAATAACTCAAAAAAGAATAAGCTGCAAGTCATGAATAGAAAGTTTTTCAACATAATCTGTATTCTGATACTGAATATTTGCTATGTAAAGCGTTTCATATTATTAGTATATTCACTTTTAGAATTTTATCTTAACATCAAAATTCTACAGATGACCGAAAATTCCTGATTCCGAAAAAAAGTTCTCTAATACGCGTCTACTAAAAAATGGAACTTCAAAGCGTGATATCAATGCCTTTTTTTCACATATGGCGAAGTTTTTATTTTGCTTTTCTTTTCCGCTCAGCGAATCTTTTCCAGCGATGAAAAGATGAGCAGAAAAAATTGTCTCTAGTCCGCCTGACCTCATTTCTTCCATTCAGTTTCAGTGGTCATTGCTCGACCTTCACCCAAGTCCTACTGCGTCTTTGCTGAAGAAATGGAAAAGAAAATGCAGAAGAAAATAGAAAATTCTCTTATTTAAAAAAATACCAATTAATTTTGACGTTTTTGTGTGTATGTCACATCAGAAAAATAAATCCAGGAAATAACTTCAAGAAAGATTAAGAAATCATAACAACAATTGAAATGACAGTAATTTCAGATAATTTGATCCGGTAATTTCTTTTCAGCAGGTGCATTACTGTATCGAAGTTAAAGAGCTACTTCTATGTGTTTCACGGCAAATTAAATTAAGATTTATAATATTTATTCTATTTATTTAACATAATATATTAAATCTGGTCATTACATCTATTAGTATTTCTGCTCCAAAAGAATCTCTAAGTGTTCCCCACAAGTGGGCTATTGATATCTTTATAATGATAGTTGGGCCCAAATCGTGGCTGAGTAGCAACACGCGCCGCTGGTGAACATTAGGACTGGGAGGTTCAATCCACTGACGGTTCTGTTGTAGATATTGTTTCAAAAAAAGACGAGACACGATGGCGTTTGTGATGATCAACATCTTTGCCTCGTTGGTGGAGCACTACAGCAATACTATA